>QNGE01001457.1:27568-124093 GCA_008508345.1 Paragonimus westermani | reverse complement strand
TTTTTCTTCATGGTTGTGTGGCAGTTAAGCATTAGTGTGAACCACTGATGTGTTGCTGTCTATGATGATGATGATGACGAAGAAGGCTGTCAAGCTTATTGGTAGTTTCGTTCGAGAGTCTTCTTCGGAGGAATTTAAAATAATTCGTTCCTTTGATAAGCTTGAACATGAGAAGACGTAAATTATGTGATACTCTTCGGAGTAACATTTCGTACATTCTGATCACATATCGAGATGTAACTCGTTTTGAACGCTATGATAAGGTTCCATGAGGCGAAGTCATGGCTTAGGGGGTTAAACAGACAGGCAAGGAAATAAACATTAGAGATGTAGGAACGCTGACTACCATAGCAGCCACAACACCAGCATAACTTGTTTCTAAACACACGGGGATTCTGACGTCTGATATCCAAAGCCTCAGCAAACTGGAGGATACGCTTCTGGTGGCTCTGGAAAAAAAAACAATGCGTCACAAACCTTGATTCTGTGTCCTGTTTGGACTAAATGTTCTGCTCTTGATGACGCTGGGTGCCGTCCCTCAGCTTCTATGTGCACGTCTGGCGTTTCAAGTTGTGTTTCCAGCCACTTGGGAACAGGCTCTTCGATGCGAGAAGCTAATTGTTAGTTTGTTCTCTGTATGTAGCTCGTACTGCAACTACTTGAATATTTGTATAAACAATGGGACGTGACAGGCGTAGGCTGTTTGTTCGTAACCGAGAAGACTGGTAAGGCCGTGGCTCGCTGTGTACGGGATCCGGATACAACAGCTGTTAGATGTCTTTTTGTCATTGTTGACCAGCCGTCATCTAGAAACGGGAGTTCTGAGTACACCATTTACTTTGGTACCGTTGTTTCCTGTATTATTAGAGTAATGAATGCTGTATTTCTCGATCAGTTGCAGGAGGTACCCGTTGGCCTGTAGGGTATCTGTGAATGTTTTTAATTATTGTGGTAGATTGTCTTCTATGCATAGCCTCCGCACTCTGTGAAAGAGCGTTCGGACTAGGCTTCTCTTATACTGCACTGAACAGAAGCTTTCAAAATGTACACACTGTCCTGTTCATGTAGGCTTTCTGTAAATGGATCGTGTGTATAACAGTTCTCGCCCAAATGTGAGAAGTGCTGGATTGGCGAGATAAGCTTGGAACTCAGTTGTTTAATGCGTCGACTTCACGTCCTTGTCTTGTCTCCACGTTGCCTTTGCAAGCCCGCTCCGGATTCTGTAATTGGGGTTCACCGAATCAAACAGTGGAGGTGGCATACGAAACATACGTCCGGGCCAACCAAACCGATGACGAAAAAACGTTGTAGATATAAAGATGTTCATATTCTTACCCTTGTAGACCCATTGTCTGATAAGCTTGTTGCTCGCATAAAGATTTCACTGTATACAGACTGTTGTACACAAACAGGGACTATCAATTCACGAATATCATTCGCTAAAACAGGCCGATTATGTAACCCTACAACTCTTTACTTCGTAGATAGTATCGTTTCATCACAATTCGTGCGGGTTGACGTACGTCATATTAGCATTCAAAATGCCACCGCCGGTCGCTTTACTCAATCCTCCATCATCCCCTCTGCAACTGTCCAAACAAACACCACTCAACATTTCTACCATCGTGGGTGGGCACAGGATCGAGCTCCTGACTATTTTTGATTATTTCCTCACGTGTTCTCGGGAGCAGCGCTCACTTCATGGCGACGAAGTGACACCACCGTGTTAAATTCTCAGGCTGCCTGTGAATCGTCACGGAATACGCCGGTGTCTCGATGATCGTCACCTATGAGGAGCTTTATGGAACCCTGCTAATGGTCGAAAATAAGTCTGATAAGGTCCCGTAAGCACCTAGTTTCTCTGATTTGTCTGTATTAGACTTAACGGAAATCAGCACACTCTCAAAGGTAAAGTTGGAAAGCGTTTATGTAAGCAGAATAGTGTCCCACGTATGTCTAGAAAGACAACTGTATTGAAATTCTAGTTTGACTTGGGAAATATTTAATCGCTACCAATTGGGTGGAAGCCGGTTTGTCTTCCATTTATTTGATTTTTCTCGATGCGTAGACGGTCTACGAAGGGTCATATGGCTTGGATATTTGACAAGGTAGACATCAGGCTTATTTCTTGGTGAGTAGAGTACGCATAACGTTTTTGAAAAAGGGGATACCAGCAGTTGTGCTTGTGGTCTCGATAGTAGGATATTGAGACAGTATTTAGCCAGTCAGATGAGTTAGTCAAGTGAGCACAGTACCGTTATCTTGGGGGGTAACCTCAGAAAGTCCCTCTGGGCCGGGGACTGTATGGTACAATTAGAGCACTCGGACTTCTGCTCTGGAAAGTGGGTCAACAGTTACTTCCCCAGGTGCACGAGTGGTTATCTCTTGACTTGTAATTAAAGGTTTCCTGTCCAGTACTGCACGCGTAGAAACAAACTGTGTTGGTTCCTTTTTTCCTGTGTGATTTTGCTGACACCAAGCTTTTCAGTACCTGTGACTTGAATGAGCTGGAAGAACCTATGCAGGCACGATTGACTCCATTTATGTAGCGCGACGAGTCCACTGAACTTCTCGATTGTCACGCTTTTGGGGGAGTTCTTCCCGAAAACTCGTGTGAACAGCATTGCTCTCGTTAGTAGTAGAGTGTCGTTGACCGACTTCATTAGTATCTAATATGGTCGAGGGACCCCAGATGGTGGCAGAATGTGAGCACATAAACCGGTTTTACAATTTCTTTGCTAATTTATTGATCCCACTCGCATTTAAAAATGTTCGTAAGAACACTCGGGCTCGGTCATGATTGGAGTTATGCAGCTATTTTCAGTGAACCGTATTAGCATCCAAACAGTGATGGCAGAGCCTGTTGGGCACAACGCGCAATTGAGATAGAGTCAACAACTGTCCCTCAGAGCCGGCAAACACTTTAATTCCAAGTTCCATTAAAGTGACTCTCGAAACCGTCTGGGAACCCTCACAACTTGTTTCGACGATTAGTGCGGTAGACTGCTCGCCCTTAACAATTAATTTGGAATGCTACAACGGTGACTTCGTTTCGTGTAGCAACCGATGCTGTCTTGTATGTGAGCACGTTTTCGATAATTCTAAGAAAACTCTGGGCTTTGGATTTACTCTGTTTTTCACGACATACATCGCTGTTGATCACGCTGGTCGACTTTTTGCAAAAGTTTGGTAACAGCAGCAGTCAAGTTTCTTCCATGGGTTTTGATTACCAGTTGATGTATCCACCCGGTTTTCGCTCGTCTTCATTCACTGTTGTGAATGACCGTCAGCAACTCCTTGTTAGCAACGAGAGCAACGTTGCCTGCAAATGCTGGTGGCCAGAACATTTAAGGTATACCACTCAGGATGAGGACATGGATCGTCTTCAGGTATATTTGGCTATCGATGTTTGCAGTCACTCAGGTCGCTTCACTAAGTGAACACCGATAAGGTTAATAAGCGGATGTTCGGTTATGAGAGTCAGGCAAGCTCCCTCTTTAAATCTTCACGATTGCATTAACTTAGATGGTTGAGTTAGAGTTAGATATCAAAGACGCCAACTGATCGTCTGTCACGCCGGACACTCTTCCCCCGCCACACCACATTGGTATAAGTTGAGAGATAGGCAAGTAATGACTTCGCATAAGGAACTGAAGATAACTGCCAGTAGATCAGTAACTTAGGTTCCGATTCGTTTTTCGGATTGGGGGTTCTCATGGCTCAGTGAGCGTGTTGCTAGAGAAGGTGAAAAAGAAGAGTTAATCAGGCTCAATGGAATGAATGCCGCTATTGTCTGACCAGGGTGTTGACGAGGTGCAATTGATTAAGCTAGGCAGTTAAGGCCGCCTTACCCACTTTGAATGTGTTTAGTTAATTGTGAGATATCTCTTGATGTTGCCCGTTCCACTTATAGCTTATGATTTTTTTCCCTGATAGTTGTATGGCGGTCGAGCATAAGTTTCGATCAATGTTTTGCTATCGATTATGTCAACTTTTCGTGCCTGTTCCGTAAAACTTCTCACATACATCTCTACGCCTTCAGTTCGTTCAGTATAAGGGTTGACAGGCCGTCGGTAAATTTCATGATCTCTCTTGGTCGGCGCGTGAAACACTAGACTTGATAATTCTGATTTATCTCAGCTGTTAATGGATGTCACCTGTGAGTGCGCCTTTCTGTACTGACTACTGGAACAACCTTAATGCTAGCCTTGCTTGGATTCCCGGAGTTCTGAACAGATCCACACACACCTTGTTTTTCGGCTTTAGTTTAAACGGCTGATGTTTCTACACCGTGATGGAACTCCAGGTGCGCGTTTCTGGCATACACCGTACGCTGATGCTCACTGTCGTTGACATTCGCACAAACGTTCAAACGTTACAAACAGTTAAGGGATTCGATAACCCTGTTTCAGCACGCAAAGGTAAAACTTTATGCTCAATAGAACCGAGGTCCAAAACAGTGCGTAGGTGGTTTTGTGTCTATCCAACCGAACATGTTGGACATCCCTGAGAGGAAATTGAGAACTCAGGGGTAAGAACTGTGCGAATAAAGTATTGTCGTCTGTAGTAGTACCCCATTCAAAAGTAAGATTAAACGAAAAGGTGGACGATATTGCGACGAACCATCTGTGAATCTTTCTACCGTTGTCCCCCTTAGGGCGTTAGTCAACATATTTGTGTAGGAAAGAGGTGGTTGCTTTGTATTTTTGGCCGGTGTTCTTTTAGATGCTATTAAAGCTCTTTAACTGGGGAGCTTCACTCACGAAAATGTCGAATAACACAGCGGTCGTGAACCCATGAATGATGGGGATCACTGCTTTGGTTCATATCATCGAGTTTGCATAGTTAAAGTAGTCAGTAATAGTTAAAGACTTTTAATGTATACAACCCAACCTTTCTCATGTGAGGGTATGCACTTAGGAGCACTGGATCTCACGCTACAGTAGAGTGTGTGCAGCCTTAGGATTCGGTCATGCTTGTTCGGCAGCTAACCCTTACAAAGATATCATTCTCATATTCATTACCTGGGTGCGTACCTATTGCCATTATCTCCCAGAATGCTGATAACCATGACGTATGTATATGAACCGTACACCCAAGTCTGATCAGAACACAAATCACTGACCGAACTTGTAACGGAGTACATAACTCTTCATGAGCATTCCGTAGCGATGATACTCGGATCCTAAAAGTTGGGCCTTCGTGTTAACCTCTGGGGTTGTTCAAATCGTGACTGCCTCTGCTGAAGGGACACTAACTTCCTCGGATATGAGAGACGTTTCAGGTTACCGATCATCAGCCTGTTGTGTCATTAAAACCCTACTGATAGATCAACTGTTCAGAATAGGTATCTTACCGTTCAAACGTTCAGATCCCCAGTTCCCGAAACCCCCAATAAAATGCACCGAAAAGCAGATTTATTTGCTGCTTCTGACGGTGTACGCGGCTTTTGTATTTATTGGTTACAAGCGAGTTTAGGGCACGTTCCACAAAATCTTGCTCGATAACCAACATCCAATAGCGCATTTCAACAAATAACCACATTTAAAAGCGTGTTTTCGTTATTCTGATTCCAGATTTGAATTCCGTGACTAGAATCTGTTCATCCGAGCACTTACTTTCCCTAGTTTATTAACAAACATTTTCTGCTTTCTAACTGCTGTTGAGCAATGTTTCCCACCTCCTTCCATGGGACACCTAGCGGTGTACAAAGAGCCGGAACTGTAACCTAATAATGCAGGTTCACCAGACAACCTGTCACCAACAAATCTTTGCAACTGTGCTCAAATCTTTTTGACCTTGTAGGTTTTCTGCCAATTGCTTTGTCAGCGGAGACTTTCATGACTGCTGGAAAGTACCATTGCCGCTCCGATACCGGTGTAGGGCGTATGGAAATTCTAGTTTTTCTGTAGATTTGCTACGCAAAATATTTGAGAAAGTAGTGTTAGCATTTTATTCAACATTTAGCCAAATGAGTTTCCGTCTGCGCACCATCAGTCGCGCTCCAGTTTTACCGCTGTCGTGTACCCGATTCATACAGTTTCATTCTCTGTAGACAACTGTGGAACTGTAAAGTTGTCCCCTTGTTGCTCTGACTAGTCTGCAAATTAGCGCTCTTCAATCGTTTGAGTGAAAATTTGTTCGGCTCTGCCAGTTAACTCGCATTCTTCAGGGCGCAGCTCATTCTCCCTTCTATTTCGTAATTTGTTCAATTCAATTCTTCTTTTCATCGATGCTGATGGCGTTTCAGTTACTTTTTTTTCATCCTCGTAACAGCTAGTTGCTTTTATAAAATATTATTGTATGATTAGTCAACTTGTTCATCTTTCACTTCCTTACTTATTTGTTTAACTTGGTCTATTTGTTTAGTAATGAACAGTCCGTGAGCCTAGTCATTTTAAGCATTCGATCACTGGCCTCGAATTCAGAAACTTCCATCCGTATTATTTTGAAGAAAGTCTTAGGCGCAGGCTTGCTGTTATTAGGGTTCACCAGTAATACGCACTTTTGTCTCATTCGGAAGTTGAACTACAATCTACGTGCTTGTGAGGTGAGCACGCGGACCATTGTGCTGTTGACCTTGCCCTGGATGTGGTTTAAGTATCAGCGCTAAACGTTCAGTCTGGTTTATTTGCACTTACACCTGTTGTCTATGATGTTGATAAAACTTGCCGTTGTGGCGATGTATCACTGCTTGAAATCTGCTCGTCAGATGCATAAAACTCCTCTTGACTTGACTCAAAGCGAAGCACTTATGCGGTTCATGCTGTTAGATTTATTCTGACGTCATTGATAGTCTGGTTTATAGGTGTTTTTTGTCCGTTAGTATTACGGTCGACTGGCTTGAGGTTTTTTGCATTTTGATTCATAACTGCCGCCATTTTTCAGTAGCATACAATCAGTCTACCGAATCTGCACCTTTACATAAACAGTACTAAGATATGTTGCCTCCTCTGCCGGTATAGCCGTACTTTTCAGGTCCCTAAGGTTGACATTGTGACTTCATTCTGATTGTTGCGGGCTGTCTGTGTTCCTTTAGGTTAAACATCCACATCGTGATTTTACTTATCGTCATCGAATCGAAGGAGTTGATCAGTTTAAGGTTGCTGAACCACATAAAAGTATTTAGAACGGACAGCGTTGTCGTTAACTAAGCAACCATAATCTTGAGTGTCAGAAGGTACATCAGCGAGTGAAAATCTCAAGGAATTATTGACGCAAATAGACTGCGCCCACTTCTTATACGTCATATTACTATCGTTATCGTTATTATCATCGCCTTAGACTCCCGGTATCTTGGGATTCATCACGTGCACTAACCGTATGATCCATTAGACTGCTGGACAGCAGTCGACAGACTATTACCGATGTATTGAGTTTGACATCGCACAAGCGACTGTTCACTGGGATCCAATCGAGCAAACATTGCTCTGCTCGGGAACTCAGTGCGATTCTCACTCCAGCTTGACCGCGAGATTCAGCTTCGGCGTCATCAGAAACCCTGAGACAGAAGAGCTTGGATCGACAGTTATCTAGAAGTGAGCTCAAATGGACAACTGTGCTAGAATCGTAGACTCGTGTCTCCGATACACAGCACACATCATGCTCCAGACTTGAGAGAGTACTTGCCAGAGCAGCTTGCTGACTGATTTGTCGGAGAGTGCTGACATTGAAAGCACCAATGTTTACCAGTTGTCTTGGCCTCAGAAAACAATTATCGCCCGAGGGCACATGACAACCGGTCCTGTTGTACACTGAAACCAAGTATCTCCACATCCAGGTGACCACTCAATGGTGCGAGTAGATCCTCCGTTGTGATGTGCGTGTAAACGGTTTGAATTACCGGGTGAACATAGATCCATGAACCGTCGCGTCAAACACGTTCTCATTTTAAAAGTTACATGGTTGGGTCATTAGTGAGAAAAAAACTGGACGTATCACGTAATGGGTTATATTAGTATTACGCCTACGTTTAAAAAGGTGTAATGGAGCTTTCTTTGTTGCACTTTGCGTGGCGCATTTATGCTTATTCATGCCTTGACACGTGGAAACTACCCGAGTTATGAGTTGAATGCGCCACCTGATCCGTTGTACTCTCCGTTAACCATAATCACTATCAGTCGATCTCTTGCATCCAGCTCAAACGAAGCTAACACAACTTCTCAATAAACGGTACGGTATTTCATATTCGATAGTAATGATCCTCAGCAGCTGAGCAACGGAATGATGTCATTCAACGATGATTACGATGCATTTTTGATATTTTATGCAGTAATGAAAGTCAGTGCTGTTCATCGACAACCCCCACAGACCGCTTCGCGTAAAATAAGATGTTAACGAATTATAGGGTTATCATTTAGAGTGAACAGATCGAATCTGGGGAGCAAAATACCATTCACGAGCAGTTGCACCTAGGTGTTCGAGTATGATATTTCGGTCATGCTCATTGTGAATTTGTTGGCGTCGTGATTAACATGCCCGTGTCATCCACATGAGGACCGGAGTGCAACTTCCGGTCCAGACGAAGATGTGGATTACTGATGAGCTCTAATTGGAGCAGAACTCGAATCTAGTGCTTCCTTTCGTAGCGGTTCAACCGAAAGGCTTATCTAGTGACGAAGACTGCCATCAAGTATAGGTGGCGTTCACTTTTGTAATAATCCAAATATCGGAACTTCGCTCACTGATCAAATTGTCAAAGTTTATTTCGAATTTCCTTCCCAACAGGTAATCACCATTTTACCCAGTGTTCTGTGTACAGTATAATATCCTTGTCAAGCAGTCGGAGTGAACTTTGACTAACATCCGCCATTATTTTTCGATGTTTTGGAACAGCGGGCTGTTTCATTCGTCTCAACGTCTTCAGTGTCCTTCTGGAACTGAACTTTGAGGTACCCGTAGGGAAAACTATCCAATGTTATTTGATCAGATGTTCTCGCTGACCACTCAGCCCTTTCCGATTTACCTGGTCCTGATAGTTTTCATCTAAATCATAAGCTTTTTGCCAAATGCATACGCTCTGCTACATAACGGTGAGGGTATTCAGCAAACCAAATTGTAGGCTTTTTGTTGGTCTATTCAAGTGAAACACAATCTCATCGATATGCAAAGCTGAGTACGGGTCACGTCTTTCCAAAAATCACAACCAGTATGTTTCGGTCTCCCTCGGGTTTTCATCCTGAGGCTGTCGTAGTTGTGCTTAGCAATAGTGTCTAACTGTCTTTCTTAATCATTTTGTCAAGACGTGAGTGTAAACACATGGGTGTTGTGCTGAATGCAGACTAAGGGCATCAAAGGAATGACCATATTTTCCTTAGGAAATGTTCCTCCATATATTCATACTTCGACTGAACATTTAAACTGGGAACGTGTTTGTCAACTTTTTCTCCGAATCGCTGGTTTGAGTCATTTATATTTAATTTACAACGGCGGGTTTGCCCACCTATTCGATCGATCATCTGTGTATGGAGGTAGTTATTCACAGCAGATAACAAGGCCATTTGTGGTGTTATCTTAGACGAATAGGGTGACGGTGATCAATCGATTTATAGCGGTCAGTGTAAAGAGCATCTAATCACATTTACAAGCTATTTTGCGACTTCCCAAAAACCATCGTAGTTGTAGATTGCTGTGATGGAAACTTTATCTCAGTTGCCAGCTGATTACGTTATTTTGTGAAAAGGCCTGTTAGCTTACCTTGGATCTTGCCCACGTTGCGCTAACTCAGGCTGCCTTTGATCTTTGGGATGGCACGTGAAGTAGCTAGTGAAAATTTACCAGAAAAATGCAGAAGAAGCAAAAACCATAATACAGCTTGTAATAAAGGTTCGACAGTCTTACGGATGCAGACACATCCTTGGAAACAAAACACGTTCCCAATTAACAATATGTGATGGTTTTGTAGACTTTTTATTCTCACCTACAACTGGGTTGTTTACCGGCTAAGTGTAGACACGTCGATATTCGTTGTTTAAGGTAAGACAGAGGTTTGAAGAATTATGTACCTCTTCTTCCCCTTCTTCTTTCAACGTGAAAGATTTTTCTTGTGGTCACACAGCAATTAATCACTAATTTTGACCCGTTGTATCGTGTCCGTCTCAACTCAGATCCATTCTGAATAGCAAAAACGACCTAATGATCTGTTTTAGTGGCGAACCAAACCGATGCAAAATCGACTGCAACTATGGTCCTTTTTATAAGTTTATTTTATGTCACTGGTTGCAGGTTGGGTTATTAAACGATTGGCTAACTTCTGCGATCCCAAGGAACGAAGACAAAATGTCAATCGAGGGTTGCAAGCAGCAACTGAGGCTATGCAGACGCTGTATTACATGCCTGTGGGAAGCGCATAATGACCACGGTGTATAAACATGTTTGCACACCTACTGGTCGTTGAATCCCGGCAGAACCACTGATGTAGTGTTGTTGATGGCGGAGTTCGTACTTTCGGATGGTATCCATCTAATTTGCTTAACGGGGCCCTCGGGGCTTTCATTACTCATGACTGCATTATCATTTACTGTTTTCGGTTCTCTCCAACTGTAGACATCCACAATGAACAATGCAATCTTATTAACACGCGGCTTACATACGGTGTCTCAACCCCTCCATTAAAGACTATCTTTTAATGCTTGGATTGCTGACCCTAAATTTTTTGTTTCTGAAATGCGTAGCGTTACGCCCAATCATTCCACTTGACGCAAGCTGATTAGTGCAGGGCTTTTTTACAAGTCTTCTGCATTAATCGATCAAGTCTTTATTTCCCCCCAAGATCTCTGATGACAGTGTGTGGGACAGCTACTCAACTTTATTAGCCCCTGGGTTCTCTCGAAGCTGTTGAAGCCTGTTGAGCATTCGTAGTACGATATGAGCGTTATTTTGTGTGGTCCACTATTCATTTTGCTGCCAACACCTAAGTCTCACATTTTTCTTTCTCCATCTTGACGCTCGCCATTATGTTCCGCTATGAAGAGTCTGGGTGTGTAATTAGAGAGTACGCCCTAGAGATACAATCGGCTGGGTTTGAAAGTTATCAAAAGCCACCTAAGCTGTACTATCAACTCGACAGCTTTGTACAGTATAACCCAATATTATGGGGTTTGCGTGTTGTGTTCACGACAGTTTTGCCTCTATATTTCTTCGTTAACTATTCTGCTCTCCTGTCCTATATCTTGCCGTAACTTGCCGTTTCTCACTTTACAGACCGTATACACCTTAGCAAATTTTCAACGTGCGGAACCCGCCATCGCATTCCTGGTAAACTTCTGGAATTTAGTTCGCAAAGAAAAAGTATGTTTGTAGCCCCCATTTCCACATCTATCAATTCACTTTTGCACATGTTTTTGTGTGATGTCGCGGAGTGTTTCTGGTAACGTACTTTCTTCTTGATATTAATTTTTATATACGATGGTCCATTTCGTTTGAAAACACCGCCCTAATTTGAGAAAGCTGAAAATAAATAGATAAATGCCGGTAAGTGTAGACGAACCGTGCTTCTGTACAGGCATCACCCTACTTCATGTATATACGTCAGCACGTTCTTTCTCAGTCTGTTTGTCGCAGTATTTCGTCCACAGTTGCTAGTGTAAACCCATTTTGGAGAATTTGTGTTTTCAGTTGTGTTACCGCTAAAACCATTCCCTTTGGTATTAAGTGCAGTAACTCTGGTTCATGTTAAGCATTTTTGATATCACGCCGCCTGTGAAGCCAAGTTGACTCAAGTCAGGAACACACTTTATGTACCTGAGGAATTGATTGTGAAGCTTCTGATACACCTATATGTTAGTCAAATAAAGAAAAGCGGACAGTGAACGGATATCACAGTTTAATGGTAAGTGAGGTGAACTGTCAACGTTGTTTCAAGGAGTCACCAATTTAGTTTTGCAGCAAATCAATAAGTAGATTAAACTTGGGTGGAAACCTTTTCAAGCAGAAAATAGCAGACGATCCGTGGTACAGAGTGTGATCAACAGGATGGTTTTATCTGATTGTATTACTCTTCGTCCTGAATTAATCTTGTTTGGTCTTTTTAGGCCGTCTGTGGTCATTTGTAGTCCTCAAACGACCGAACTCGACACTTTGGATCACACAGCTTGTTCGGTTGGATAGTTCTAACGCGTAATCGGCTGTTACTTTCATTGTGTGGGATTAAACAGGCGCGTCGAGCAACTGAATGCAGTCGGTTTGTCCCCATCGTGTTGGAGCACACCACCGCGTCGTGTTTGACGTACTTGTCTTACTCAATCAGCCTACTTCAGAAAATGAGCACAGTGATAATCTCTTGTTTTTTATGAATATTCAGCTATTCGGTAGTAATTGCTGGTCGAACTATCAAGAACCGGCCAAAGCACTGGCAACGGTATACAAAGAAGCGCTCACTGACTGATGGAACACTCATCCGTAATAATCCTAAAGGTTGGACTGTTGGGCTGGTTACTTCGATGACTGGTTTGGATGATCTACTTCGACTGTTTTACCACCAGTTTGCAGACAGTAGATTGGGAACGACCCACCAAGACTGATGTCTGCAGTTGCGTTTCGGTTCTCAAATGCAGTGGGGCTCTGGTCCAGTTTACCACGTGTCGAAACTTTTCAATGGAAGTGGGAAGGCGTTAGAAGAGGTCTTGACTCGGTTGTTTCAGTTTGTGTGGATAGCTGAGTACTTCTCTTTACGTTTGGGTTATTGAAGAATAGTTCCCATAATCAAGAAAGGAGCCAAGGGCTCTTGTAAAAACTATGGGGGAGAGAGAGAGTGGGATATCTTTCTGATTAGGGTCGCTTATACAAGACGGCTCTGAGGAACATGAGGAACCTTAGGGCTCCGAAATCTGTCCGCACAAAGTGAACGTAAACCGCCTTCAACTACTTGGCTATCGGTTTCTGCGTAGCTTCCGTTGACGTATTTATTTTTGTTTCTTCCTCTCCTAATTTGTGCAGTTTTCCCACCAGTTGTAACATATTTGGTTAACCGATCTGACGCTAGGTGTCCGCGGACTATTTACTTCAGGTTAACTACCTTGAATAATCATTACGAGATTATCAAGACAATCTTGATTTTGATGCATCCCGGGTGCATAACTTCCGGTAAATTTGTAGGCTTAGCAGTCACCTACATTCCGTTTGTAATCATTAGCTCCGGAATGCACTAACAGGCAAGCAGCGAGAAAATTAGGAAACAGACATTTAGTGGTGAGTGTTAAGCGAGTTCCTTTGTTCAATCTTTACGTTTACATAGTCTTTGGTGATTGCAGCGTATACTGAGCGTGACTGTCTTCCACTCCAAGCACTTTGTACGGATGCCGTTGTGTGAGAATCAGTATGGTCGAATGATGACCTAACGTCTCAAAAAGTGATCACTCATTAAGGAATTGATCACTGTAGGCAGTGTTCGTCGCACCGCTTTAGACCATCGCAACTTGGTCGATGATTGGAGAATCTATGTGAGTTAATGGCTGTTCAGGCTTGGTGGCTTGAATTGTCGTTGTTTAGCCGAATTATTTGCGCAATTACTACCGCAGGATGATGAAAGTCACGAAATTCTCTTGTTGATTACGCCTGACTTCTGCCTACAGCCTAGTTGTTTGCGCGCAATTTTTAAGCGCCTTCATGTTGTCTGTTTATATATAGACATTTTTTACTAGTTCACTGCCGTTCTCCCATCGTTGCCCAACCTCGGCTTGATATTCTGTTGCTCGACTGTCAAGGGTCGATGTAAGCCACTGACTGAGGATGAGGACGGTGATGATTATTGCAAGGCAGCTTTCCGACCGTTGAACCGATAAAAGTGAGCCGAAGTAGCCACATATCAACGCGAACTACGGTATTGAAATTGGAATCGACTGTCAAAATATGACAAGATTATCTTCAAGCTTCCGCTGACAAATTTTTTTGACAACTTTGTCAGTCAAACTCAAAATATGCGGGTTTTTAATGAAATGGGCTTTCATCTGTTTGAGCTCTCTTACTGAACAACATAGAAAAGTGCGTGTCTAAATGGTCGTTTTTATCTACGCCAATCAGTTGGTTCCTGGGTACATCACATTAAAAGCTGCTATTGACCTTCCCGGGGACACTTTGAAAAACAGGCCTTCCCAGTTCAGCATGTGTAACTTGGTTGACATCGCGTGTTTAGCTCTATGGTGTTGGTGCGATGGAGGTGCACTAATCGTGCCATCATCAATGTGGAAGTACACATACTTATTTATGTTGCTTCGTCGGTTAGATATCCAACAGTTTAATCGTCGAAACCTGTCTCTGCATATTTACAAGTCGTTTCACTCAGACCGTTGGACAGCCGTCCTTGTCACATTCAGCACTACGTTCTTGACTTACATTGACGCTTAACTGATACATGACAGAAGAATAGACCGTAGCTTGAACGTAAGGGATGGAATTTACTTTCTGATATCCTCATAGCTTAACCCAACCAATCAGTTTCCATCTTACGAGCGGCAGACTGAGCTGGCATCCGTAAGATAGCTTCCCTTCCGCTCTCACTGCCCGATTTCTTTAATTGCGATTATCCGAGGAACGCCAAAATCCACGTCACTGGGCTCGATTAACCGCTATATTCTCCGTTTTTTCCGGATCGACTTCAGGCGGGCCACTAGGAGAACGTACGGAAGACGTTCACGACCTGCCTTTCTTGACTTACTAGTGATGGTTTTCATGTCCCCTTACTAAGTCATCGTTTCGCTACTTAGTGCCCCTACACGACCGAGCTTGGGAGTCGGTGGATAATGCATGACATGTTAGACTAAGGGTTGAATCTAAACGTTTCATTTTGAGGATTTCAGCTGGTAACGTCATCTGTTTTATCAACCAAAGCTCCGTTTTCTGACTCTCCCACTGCTAACTCCGACTCGTATGGTAGAATACAATAATCGATTGTCAAGTCTTTAACTGCATTTGATATCCCAAATTTTCCTCGATCACTATCCACAGCCATAAGGTGAAACCGCTCTGATTGTGGTCATATACATGCTATTCTTAATTTTATCTAAATCGTCTGACTCCAAAGATGCTCAGATTTGTGGGACATTAGCTGGCATACTAGCACTGATTTCATTTCCTATTTTTTTCGTTCAGCTCGCAGCTTCCTAAACATACAGGCCAATCAACGACCTCTTACTTCGAAGCTACAAAACGCACCCCAGAGTGTCAGGCAGGACAAATATTATCTGACGAAATCTGTTTCTTTCACATAGTCAAACGAATTTACCCTGTTGTCTTAGTTCCGTTTTCCCACGGAAAAGCTCATTAGTACTTAGACCCTGTAAGAGCTACAGACATTTGTCCATTATATCGTTTAATACGTGGTCAAACAAGAATGAACAGCTTTTGTTGCGAAATTTGTTTGGCACTAGACGACAACCTGAACTGGTATATCAGAGTGGGTTTGTGGCAATTCGCCCACATACTTGGTAGACATGTTCCTGCAGGCCGATCAACCGAATCAAACGCATCTTGTAGTTGAGAAGCGTAGCGATTTTGGACCGACGATACATTGACAATTTTTACAAATTTCGAACACGCAACTAAAATTACGTAAGACATACTCCGAATAGACATTTCGACCGATCTCTTCCAGGTGATTTCGATTACAACACTCCTGAGGAAGGCCACCCGAGGTGGTTGAAACGCAGAGTATTACAACTTGCTCGTAACGTTGTGTTATTCCCAATCTGTTTATCAATTCTGGTGGATCGCTCAAAATTCTGCCTGGATGCCAAGCAGAAATATTTCACTATATCTGTTGAAAAGGAAGTCACCGATTGTCTCCACAAGAAAGGTTCCCAGATATCCAGAGTGTATGGCTTACCGAAAACTCACAAACCTGGCATACCCTTGAGACCTGTACTATCCATGACCAACTCGCCTTACCATAAACTGGCCCAGTGGCCCGTCCGATTGCTGGTACCACTATGCAAAAGGATTGCTCAACATAGTCCGAAGAACATTTTCATTTTTTGACTTCCTGAAAGATCTCAAACTAAAGGACAAGATGACGGTATCATCTTAAGTGAAATCACTCTTCACAGACCTTCCACTCACCGAAGTGGTATCCATTATCCATGAATTTACGGCAGAGCATAACATATCCCTCATATCACCTTTGTTTGAAATTCGTAAACTTTTGTAACTGTGTGCTATGAATATCCAGTTTTTTATTCAATGGTATGCTTTACGGACAGGTTAATGATGCAGCGATGGGAATTCCACTGGGACTGATACTCGCTGACATTTTAATGACATATTTGGCAAGACAAGCAGCAACAGCCATCCGCTCAACAACATTGTATAGACGATTTTTTGATACATTGTGTGTGTGTGTGTGTGACTCACGAGGACATGCTGACCAACTCTGTGCACAACTAAGTAGTCTACAACGAAATAATTTGTTCACCACAGAAATTCAGGAGATTAACCAACTTTCCTTCTTGGATGTAGAAGTGTCTGTGAACTATGATAGATCTATCACGGGAGGAGTGCATAAAAAGAGCCCACTTGGACGGAGCAGTATATTCATTTCAAAATTTTTACACCAATATCGCTCAAACGTGGTCTCGTTCAAATCCTTTCCAGTAGGGTTCGTAGAATTTCCTCACCCAAGACAATCGAGGAGGAATCGGCTTTTATCCACCAAACGCTGATGCACAACGACTACCCCGCGCGCTCTATCTCGAAGTACGTTAGGGAAAGATCGAAACGGTCAATACCGTGTCCCTCAAACCCGTACATATAACATTGTAATACAAGTGTGAGGATGTAATCACCTTCATCCAACGTAGACTAAAATGTGCCCTCAGGGCTGCGTACAACGTTGCAGAATTAAGACTGGTCAACCAGATTATACGGCTACCCTGCATACCGAGAAAAGATCCAAGCAACTTGCTCGTCACATCCAATACTATTTATGAATTCGCTTATGCTTGTGGAGTCAAGTACATCGGCCGAACAGTGAGAACGCTTGGGACACGTGTCTCGGAGCTCATTCTCAAGTGGCTAGTGAACAACAATACCGGCGCCGCACAATCTTCTATCACACGACACTTGGAAGAAACTGGACATAATTCGAGTGAAAAAGACTTTTCGTATGTTGTGTCGCCCCACCATTAAACACATTTCACCTATTGCTGAGGCTGTGGCGATACACCGTTACAAACCCTCACTTTGTGTACAGAAGCAAATGGTAACTAACCTATCACTACCATGGTGTTAGAGGTTTGTAGTCATGAGTTTATGTTACTCGTTACATGGTTATTATTTGAATGTTTTGGTTGTGCCGTTTACATAAGTTTATTTCCCTCTCTCTTGTCTCAAGCTTACTCTCAGGCTACCTATTAGCTTCCGTATATTTCCGCGTGTCTCACCGTAAGATCGATGTATTGTCTGCATCGTTAGTTCCTTACTGGACCAGTTTAGCATTTGAGTTTCGTTCGTCTCTTCCTAACTCATGACGGCCCATTCGAACGTGACCGGTTCTGTGTGCTGTTCTTACTATAGCTGATGACTCATTCCTACTTTACGCTTGTTTAAATTGATATATGTTAATTTATCATAGTCCGTGTATTATGACCGAAGAGATCGGTCGAAATGTCTCTTCGGAGTATATCTTACGTAATTTTACTTGCATGTTAGGATAAGTAGGACTTATCACGAACTTCCAGTGTGAAATCAACTTTCCGCATCACTCGTGAATGCATCCGTTTCTCGCTTATGGAGGCGGCATTCTCGACTTGAACCTTGGGTTTGCCTCATCGTAGGTTTCGTTAAGGTATTGCAGTTCAAGTCGACTTGTTGTTCCTTAAACTTGGTTTTGTTGGTCTAGTGACTAAAGTCTGGTTAGTCCGCCAGCGCATCATATTTCTAGGTCTGCAGTACTCAAAACGTCTTTCGACTCTGTTACAGGTGACCATATTATACAAGCCGGGAGAGTAAATCTAACGTAATTCAGCTTCAAGTTCTTACTGAGAGTCGCACGGTTCGTGTCGTTATTTGACCAACAGATATCGCAAGGTTACTAAATTTCATTGTACCGGAACTGGCCGACTGGGATTCGCCTATCAGTTGACACACGAAGCTAGCAGGTCATGTCCCACTTCACACCTCAGTGGGCCACCGCAACCGGAACGCACTGGGGTGATATGCCTCGGGTAGTACACATCCACCGTTTCGGTGAGCAAGACCACTCCTCCTTGGTGTGCAGTTGGCATTTAATGGCCAGGATCGTTTATACAGTCTGCCTGAGGCAGTGAAGCATGCACATGGACATTCAAGTGATGATTTTGCCTCCAGGCTCTCCCTACATCACTGCATGTCGCTCATTTTCGACAACCCTGAAGTAACACCGTTAACATGCTAATTTTCTTCGGAAGTTTTTTGTTGAAATTTCCTACAAGTTGCAGGTGTTCGTGGAACTATGAAAAAGACTAAGTGCTCGTGGAATCCCCTCTACAATATGGCAACCACTGATGATATGGCAAAATGTACACAATCATTTAAAAATGCACCTACGGAAACACCGGCTGAACAGTGTAGTAAAGTTCCTCACTAAATAATGTGGATTAGTTAAATACTTAAGGCACGGACAACATACTTTAGTTACAATTTCACTTATGTAACGTGTCCAGGTGATACTATGTCCTCAGGTAGCAGTCAACCATAAACAATTCGATTTAGTGTATAGCAAAAAATATAGAAGTGTGCCCAACTGGTCTGTACTGACAAACTGTTCAACTAGTTATTCGAACAACCACATTGCCGAGGTGGTCGAAAGTATGGGTTGTTGCTTACTTGTTAATACTGTTTACTGTATCGTTGTACTCCGGGAACTCTGCATGCTTATAGGAGCCTATCGATTTCCAAGTGAAGTAGTGAACGCTCGGGCTAACTACCCGTAAGTTCACGCTGTAGCCACACCAGACATGGAACGAGTTCAACACTTGGACGCATTTCTGCGGGCCTCTTCTTCGAAGATGGCAAGTCTAATGGGCCAGTTGAGCATGAAACAAAGTACCCGTAATGGACACTTGCTTTCCTTGTCAGTAGACCACATTTGTTTCTGCAATCAGGTTAGCGTTCTCCTGAGACCGTATTGACCTTTGGGACAGTCGGTTTGTGTTCCTTGTCAGTAGTCGTCTTTCTGCCAAAGGTATGTTCTTGGAAACATTCCACGCTATACATTACTACGTGCGTTTTATTTTCTGTCTCGGTCTACTGTTGTTTGGTCTTTGTCCACATTCAGACGCAATAATCAAGAGGCTCTCTTCGTTGCATGAACTTCACAAAAATTTTCAATCTGAACATCACTCACATTTGATCGCATCGTTCGCATTCAGATAGACGTTCCAACCAGCCTCTTTCGAAAAGAAGCACTAGACTCGAGTTTCGCTCTGATTATGGCTCGTGGCATATCCTTGCCACGGCCGGGGTTTGAACTCTGGCCACGCTTTCATGAGGCAATCGTGTTGACCACTGCGCCATTGACCTCATTAGGCACAACCGAACGCTCAATCACTCACAAGAGAAAGTGGTTGAGCGTTCAGATTTTTCACAGTTGGGTCTCGCCTAAATAATCAAATCTGTCATACGAATTAATAAGCCGTTTCCATTTTACTAAACGTCAATGTAGTGAACCCAGTGCTCTTCTGATTCACGTTGGCTAATTTTATCCGATGTACAAATCTGACGGCACAGGCGGCTGTTCATTCAAATTCGATCGAGCAAGCCGTGCTCTGTGTAGTCTCCACGGCGGCCTATCTATGAGGCTGAGTTTCGGCGCTACCCAATACCCTTAGGAAGATGCGCTTGATTCGTTTTGCTGTTACACTTGACGTCCGGACGTATGAGAACAGTTTGTTAGTATTCTGTGACGCGAAGACACTTCTCTTATCACCTTTTTCATATCACCAGGCTTCTTAATCAGTGACCAAACCGCCAAACTTCTTGCGGATATTCCATCTTGGCTTGTTACGTGAACTATCGAATAGGAGATTCCACCTAGCATCAGGTAGTTCGAAGGATTTATCTCAGGCCCAGCCTTTGTGTACGTTTTAGTAACTGTGAACCTTGGAGCCAATCAGAAACAAGCTTTAAGGCAACACATTTAATCTTGCATAAGTACACCTTGATATGCTTCGTCGACTTAGTGCCCATTAAAGGCTGCTAAGCCATGTCTCTGCCATAGAGCTTTTTCGCTGTAAGCGCTTTTCTCATGGCGAAACCCGAAGTGTCCTACCAGAAACGCTTTACACCAGGTATCTACGATATCTTACTGGCTCTCTAGTTACCGGTCGCCCTCGAATACGCAGAGGTTTTTGTACACCTATGTCACTCATGCACTACATGAACGCCCAAATGACCACATGTTACGGTTGTACGTGAGGATTACTCGTCACAGCACGACGGAACTGAAGAACTACTTATCACTTAGTGTGTGTGAGTGGTTTAGCCCGGATGCGGCTCCGAAACAGTAATCGTCTGTAGCGCGCCCTCTGATTGAACACTAAAAATCCGTCGGTATGGCTGTATGAGAAGAACCAGCTAAAGAAACATCAAAACTCCTTGTCATCAGTGGATCGCTATTTCAAAGAATTTGTCATGCTTCCACCAATACGCTGTCGGAATAAGAAGTGTTGAGTGACTTAACGTCCTTTCAGTGAGTGGTCAGCTGCGTGACATTCCAGTAGTGGTAAATGCATCAAAACAAACTACGATAAATCGACCCACCTCTTCTCGTTCACTGAGTTTCCCAAACGGCTTCTACAATATCCGAAATGGCAGTAAAACTGCAGTTTGGTACTGCTTGCACACGATTGTCAATTTGCTCCTTTGTAAAACGAAATACAGCTTCTCTGTCCAGCGCGACCCGTACGTAAATGGGCACTGCGGAGACGTGTGCAAAGGACACAAGGGAAGGCGGATTCACCATCCACAACGACGGAGAAGTCGGTTTAGCTTTTTTATCCCAATTCTAATCCACAAACATCCCGTATGCGCAAACCAGCACTTCAATTGGTTCACGTGGCCAAAACTCTCCTCTGCGCGGTCGGGGTGACCTATAGGTCATCCTGTGTGCGTAGCCATCTGTACAGCATTACATAACGCACAGTACAGAGCGCCATCCCTACTGAGTAGCTTTACCCCACCACCACCACAGCTACCTTAAATTTGTTTTTACATACCATCCGATCAATACGTCGATATTCTCAACCGCATGGGAATTTTTTGAGACTAATGGGAGACAGGTTGTTTCAACCTATCCGGTATCACACCAGATCTATGAACCAGTGTCCGTCTTCTTACTGCTATGTTCAAATTCACGAAAGCAATCAACCATATCTGTTATGTCCAGTCATGCTTCTCTGTGTCTCAGTTAGACGGTGAATCAGTCATTTAAAATTCACATGTAAGGGCGAAGTATTTTTGAATTATATAATTGGGTGTCCCATGTTATGGTTGTTGTACAGCTTCATGCCGAGCTATCGTTTATTCTGGTGCTCAGGTACTCGGCTCAACATTGGAGGACAAGTGTACCTTTGTGGAAAACGAGTTGTGGTTGAAATAACTGCGTGCATGGAAAAGGTGGATAAAGCCATTACTTGCTGCTTGGGTTTCGTTGAGGGAGCATTTTTAGTAAGCATAGGCATGCATGCAGAAAACACGAAGTAGGATGTTAGATTGTACAATTTCATGCAGTTCAGAACGACCTTCCTCCCCTATGCGAATTTCACATATAAATCCTGTAGTTATCTATATTTACAGCGTGACAACCCGCTATCTGATGTTGTTTGTGGGTGAATTGTCCAATATATGTTATGATGAAGCGCTGTGCAAACGAGCTCGCTTCTTAGCATCGAAGCTACTCCCCCTGAAACTTTCATCTGATCAAGACCGTATTAATCTCCAGATGCACTGTCCACAAGTAACCTCATCATAAACTTTCTCTTTTGTCATTCAGATATTGTCCAAACACCCTGGTTCACCTTGCGCTATCTGCACAGAGAACTGTGTGTCAGATGAACAGGCTTCAGATGTGGGTTTGTCCTCGGTGAACAGTTCCCTTCTACCTAAAGCTCCGACCACGGTCAGCTTGAACAGCAGTGCGAGTGTCAGCGATACGGATAGCTTAGAAAGTCGTCGATTGCCGAGCACAGAGAAGAAATCACTGCCTGTTGTGAATCTGCAACCGAGTTCAGAACTTGGTAATCGCCAACTGTTATCGAGCAATTGGTCAAGCGGTAACCAAAGCTCTCGGGGACATGGTAAGCACTTGGTGTTCATGTGTTTGTGGTACGTTCAACATCTGACTCGTTTCTTTGCCGTAATACTAACCCGTGGGCTTGTATCACTTCGCCGACTGTTTGATCCTAACACTATCATGATCGATTGGGTTCATGTCAGTAGTTCCAAAGGTTTATCCACGTCCTTGACGTTTGAGTTTACCATACATTCTTTATCTGGCCGGTCAGCTTGTTTCAACTTTTGGTAATATTACCCCTTGTCAGGTCTGCCATAGTCTGCAGTAAACTACTTAGCAATATCAGTTAATTTTTTGAATGTATAAAACATCTCGTGTTATTCACACTCTTCAAGAAAGAAGAACACGGTGGCTCTCAGCATTTAGCCCTGGCGTGAAATTATGACCTTCCTTCTCTGCGCCTCACGTTCACGTCTGTATGTACTGGCTACTCCGGGTGATCAGTTGTTTTTTACGCTAGCCCACACGTCCCTCAAGGTTTCACCTGACCAAACATCATACTGTGGGCATCAGAGTCCTTAACGGAACTTCCATTTTCCAACCTCACTGTCTACCCACACGGTTCAAACATGTACGTTGTGTACCTCATAGGGTACATTGCTCTATGAGGTAATCGAAATCGATTTCGATTACAACACTCCTTAGGAAGGCCACCCGAGGTGGTTGAAACGTTGAGTATTACAACTTGCTCGTAACATTGTGTTATTCCCAATCTGTTTATCAATAACATGTTAAACACGACGCCCAAACTGTTCAATTTCATTCTTACTAAATTTGGTGCGGATATCTTGCAGTAAACTTAACAACCCATTCAACATGAATTTGCCTTGAAAAGGTCGACGTTTTTGTCCTTGTACAAAGTAACAGCGAGTTGTTTCACCTTTGGTGAACATTACTGCACTGACACTTCGTTGCATGTCGTCAAAGAGCTCCGCAATTTGTTCTTGTTTGATCTGCTCTATTCGAAACCGCTAATCTCAGGTGCATTAGTGTCCTTAATTCTGAGGATTCATTCAGTCGGCATGGTCTTAAGGATGGTCCATGAGATTGTGGTCAAGTGAAAGAGCCAGCCAAGGTGAAAAGTTAAACATTGTGAGACCATTGGATCCTCCATACAAGACTGCTCCAATGTGTTGGGACATTATGATTTTGGTTTATCTAGTAGTTCTGACCGTTCTAAAATAAGAAATACACAAAAGTGTGACAAGTGCAGAGTGAGAGATATGTGATTTTCCTGTTCGACCCGTGCGAGCTAAGCGCTGCAAACCATTCTGCCCTTTTTTACCAAGAGTATAATGCACATCTATATAGTGCGCACACATATACTCATCGTTGGCATTTTACACGACTTCGAAAACGAACTGGGTGTCATTTCTGTCCACCTGTACGTAATGATGTATTGTGTCAATCCAGTTTCAACTGTAGGTCACACGTTACCAGTTGAAACCATCGTTTCTACACGAATACCTACGTTATCTCGGGACGTACCTACAACATCTTCATCACCTCATCTCCATACTACGAATGCCTCGTCCTCATCGTGCTCCTCGACTAACGTGGATCCAGATTACGTGACAATCCAGCGTCCCGCAGTAGCTCCGTTGATGAAAGCAGAGCTAGCAGTTTCGCTTTCTCCATCTGAAAGGAGAAATTCCGTCGCATTTCCCCGTGGGCGTTGTTCGCCCGCCACCGAGGCTCCACGACCTGCACTCCATATAGAAAAGCCGAAATCGTCAATTCGTTTAACGGAGAATCCAAGTTGGGGTATATGGCCATTCAGCTTCTTACCCTATCCATTTGGTTTCCCACCACAGAGACTTACAGTGATAATCGCCTATGCCATGTAAGCTCGCCTTTTTCATGGTCTATCACAACGTTTTCGTTTTTTAGGTTTTTGCCATCACGCCTTTGGGTTCGAGCCCTGGTTATCTTAATCACCCATTTTTGGATCAGACCCTATGCTAATATTCTGTCTGCGTGATCAATTATTTCCCAATCTCATGACCTGTGTTGTCATGCGGTGTACCAGACCACGTGTTATGCTGCCTAAACCTAAATCTGAGCATTGAGATAACCAGTGCTTTCGCCTGTGATCGTAGGATTGGTGTACGATGTACATTGTTACCACTGGGCAACCGGCGCGTGCGAGGGGTTGATCATTTTTAATACCTATAGAAGCGATCCATGTGTGTAAAATTCAGTTTGGCCAGGTTTACATCATTGGCACGAACTTCATGCGCTTATACACTGAGCTGTGAAGCCACAGCCGTTTTTGAACGTTTGTTATTTGTGCTACCTAGTTATCCGAAATGAAGGGAAATCTACCTCCATCTTCTTTTTTAGCCTCGGGTTCCTACTCATCTCCACGATGCATCTTTATCACCGCCTAGCAGTGTTTGATTTACGCGATCACCCGAATCTGGACGTTCATTCTATCCCTTCATCGTCGTCATCTGAAACCGAAACTGTTCGTCTGAATATTGAGCCTTTGGAGACCCAACTTGTCCAACTGGCTGAATTGATTGGCCAGCTTGCTCACTCACTAATGCAGCTGACCAATGACGTGCGGACGCTCCAGTCTGAAATGCACTCACTGTCGCCAAATACGAAGTCCGTACCACTACCCTAGTCTTCTTTATATACCGTTCTTGGCGTGTCTGCCAACCATGGTTGCATTTCAAAATCCTAACTTGTTTGAACTTCAATCACATGTACAAATCTATACAACTACACCATACTTTGATTTCATTCTGCTCGTCCCGCTCCAGCACTCAACATTCTTCCCCATTTCCCTTCCGAAGCAAGCATTTGCGTTCAAAAATCTCGTCAGTGCAATGATCTCCGTACCTTTGTTTGCCCACGAGTTTGTTCTCATGTTTTCTGTTTGCACTTGCACGTTCACTCAGGACTTCGGCCATCAAGTATTACTTGTCACTTCATTTGTGCACAGCGACCTAATTATTTCCGGAACCATCATAACTTTCATCTTGTCTTTCTTGTTCTCTATCACGATAGTTTGCCTGTGCATGCCCAGGAGCCGGACTGTCTTTCAGCTATACATGCATCGAAACCGGCTAACTCGGCCTTTATTGTCAGATTACTGATTTACTCAATAGTGGCAGTTATTACTGCTCACTTGAGGTGGTCAGGTTGTTTGTGTGCGTTCTCACTGTGATACGGTGAACTTTTTGAGCAAATTTGAGAATCAAATAATATGGACAAAATATACGTTGTGTTTGTGTGCCTCCCCTCTGTTCACGTACGCCGAATAGAATGAAACATGCTGCGGTTTTCCATACCACTTTAATGCCCGTTTGTGTTCTGGTGCTCTGGGCAATCGATCTCTAGAGAGTAGTGCACCCTGCATTCGCTTTTGTTTCACTTCATATATGTTCATTTTATGTCTAACGGGAATTTTGTTGGGATTTGCGCGCGTCCTTTGTAGGCAATGCACAGGTTTCTCAAACACGTGAGAAGTTGATTGCCTTTTTGGCTAAATTCACGGGTCATTGCATAGCCGATTGTCTTGATTCACTGTATTTCGTTACCAAAGATTAACGTAAGAATTTAGTTTTAGTACTGTTCAGGGCTAGCTACATATTGTGGTGGATTGTCAGGTCGGAGATGCGAGTTTTCGAACGCTCGGCCGAATGCCTCAACGTGGGGGGAGGTACGTTCGAAAACCTGCCGCGATCGGATTAAGGACAACGTGCGCGACCGGATGTCATCGCTCGACTGGATCGGACCAACTGGCGAGGCAGGGCAGGCGAAATACGACAGACGGCCAGATCGGAGGCGTAGTTTTTCCAACATTTAGAGGAGCATCTCGACACGATGTTGGAATACGGTCAAGGCCAACACTGGGTGGATGGCGGACTGCACGAGCAGCCGGGCGAGCCATCGCGCAACGAAATCGGACAAACAGACGAGGAATGGCAAGCGGAAAACCCTCCGATAGAAGGCACCGGTCACACACGTAAACCGGTTAGAAGTGCACACGACGTGTGAACGGAAACCGGGGGGTGCTGCGGGTTGGAATTACGACTCATAAACGAGAGAGCGCGCGTTGCATGTGACTAGCGATTTGGACAATAAAGATTGTGCTTTGTTGGACGCCTTCTCGCTACAATATGTTAACTCTAATGTAGATTCCTGGTAGCCTCCTTCTACTTTGAAATGTCTCGATTTCACTTTTGCGTGTTTCGCTCTGTCTTACGTGATCGATGTCCACCCGAGATGCCACTATGGGTTTCTGCGTCGTTGTTTTGTCCCCAGGCTCTTCCTAGCTGATCGGATCGTACAGCGTGTCCGTGAATATGCTACGGTGTGAAACAGCGGTGCTACTTGGGGATACGAGTGGACGCACCGTGCCCACTTATTTATGACTCGGTTTACTGGATCGCGCACAACGTCCACATGCTAGTGCACCCGTACCATGCACGCACGACCCATTCCTCCTCGTCGTGCGGTGGACAAATGACCTGTTAGGCTGGCAACATGGTTTCTGGTCCTCCCACGCTTAAGGAAAAAATCTGTCTCGTTTGACTCACTCGTACCGCATCTTATAGAAACTGCCGTTGTAATCCTCAACCTCACGATTTGGCTGGCGAAGCTTAATTTATTTCAATTTGTCTGCATCGGTGTGACCAGTTCAACACTCATTATTCGGCTGGTGGACATGGTAAACAAAATGTAAACCGTTTTGACAGTTGGAAGTACGTCCACAAAACGTCCCATTCAGTATTTGGAGCACTAGGTCCTCTTTATCTGTCTTACCAATGCAACAGAAGGGAAGTGGTGTATTTTTGTTCTATCTCACCAGCTACACACAAACTCTAAGTGCAGCGGATTAGCGAGTAACAGTCAAACGGGTCAGCCTACTTGAATTAGACGATCAGCTTCAGTGTGTTCAAGCTGTCTGCGCAAACGATTGTTGCGCGCACAATAAATACGTGCAACGTCGAATTGGTGTCTCGTGTAGCAGAATAAAACAACTTCAGTTGACTATGTTCGGACTAATGCTAACCGGAACATCATGAACGAAAACTGAGAGTAATGGATGGAGGACATTGGTGTTAAACTGCCATCCGGTTATCCTCTGATCCAAACATGGTTTGTTAGTCGTTCTCACTGTACTCCTCGAGTGTGTGCCGCGAGGATTTGTTGCCCTGACTCGATTAAAACATCTGTCGGTTTAAGCCGTCACACAGTGTTAGAAATTTGGAGCAGTATGCATCCCCACCCTCTATCACACTAAGCTAGTATGAACCACGTCGTTTGGACATTTCTGGTAAAACAGTATCGGAGAAAGCCCTTAGGTCATCTTGAACTGATATTGAGTCAAATAACATAAATTGGGATACGAAAACGTGGTATCGTGACATTATAGTTGAGTCGGTTTTCGTACTTGTGAATCGAGGCGTTCCGGTCGACTGAATGGACAACTGCTGCACTGAAGGGACTGGGTTCTAGTCTTTCGTAACATCAGTTAAACCTCTTTCAGCTTGCACGGCACAGTGTGACTTACTGTGATCTAATGTATTCCCAACTGGATACTGTCGTGCTAGCTATTGCTTATACCCTCGATAGTGATAGATTTTTATCAGGGATTATGTTGGTGTGCTTAGTAAAAGTTGCCGGCAGTCTACGGATTTTGATTTTTAAGAATACTGCACTTTGGGAGCTTTTCTTTATCTGCATGGATGAGGTAACACCTTGTCACAACACACCAAACTGTGTATGTCTGCCTTGTTCACTGTCTGTGTAGCTGAAAAAATTACAGAAGAGTGGCAAATCCGAAATCCATTCCTAATTCATCATCAGACTTGACATCAACGTTGCTGCTGGCATCTTCATGCTAGAATCACGGGTTATCACAAGGAGGCAGCCATAAGATTGTCATTGTCCACGTGATCATAATTTGCACTCCAGTCACATGACTTTCATTTGTTCACATTTGTCAGGCGATGTTCTATTGAATGTCACAGCAGTTAACGTATGCTATTGCTTCGTTGACTAGTGTCAGCGTAGAATGAACTTTTATTTCAATCGGTACAAGGTTTATTGGCCATATTGCGGGTAAGTAGTAGGGAATTTTGCTTCATATAAATTGGACATCACTTACGATTGTTCGTAGCTGTTGCATTCCCATAGTGCCTTTCGAATGGAAGCGTAATACTCGAGTTTCTCCCTTGTTGGGACCCGCCAGTAGTGCATATCCTTGCAATGACCGGCAACTGGACCCCGGCCCCGTTTACACGATGCAACATTGACCACTGTGTCACTGACTTCACATGGGGCACGACTGTCTTACCAAATTTTGTCCCAGGGTGAAGCTAGGCGGGGCAACGTTCTCAGATTCTTTCAGATATTCGTCTGGCAGTGCGAACTATGTATGCTGAGCCACAGGAATAGTCAAATGCTCAAGAAAAAGGCAACATTACTGAACACGTTATTTTCTAAATTAAATGTTACCGCCCGTATTGAGTGGTATATGATAATAAATCTTGCGGCATGGTAGGTGGTGGAGATCCTTAGTATTAGTGTCTCTTCCGAAAAGTTCACCAACAGCAACATGCACGGAAGACAACCGCGACTCTAAGTGGATACTGTCGATAAGAAAAATGTCTACTAGGCTTTGTCATTCAACTGTAACGCTGGAGTTGATATCACGCCAGATAAACAATGTCATCTACACAACATATGCGTTTTGCACCGTCCACCAGGTCCCCGTCGCCCAGTCACAAACGTCAAATACCGCATCCTTTCGATAATCGAGACGGTCGCAATCCAACTTCTTCACATGGATTTGTGTATTCAAAAACAGTTCGCTCAAATCCTGGATCTTCCGTTGCCAAAAACAGTCGTCCAACCTGTGAAGCAACTTGCTCTCGTCCTACTGACCCAGTTCGGTTAATATTGACTATGGAGGATCGACTTCGCTTGTGTTCCTCACCACAGCAAATTAGTGTAAATCATCTGTCCACTCACATTGTTTTTCCTTATTTGTTGACCAGTAGCTTTCTGACCGTCATTTAATTTTACGTAATCTATCGAAAACGGTCTATCCGCTGATACTTTTGTTCAGTGGTAGATGGTATACTCGATTATTGAACCATCGTACGGTTCTCCGAATGTTCTATGTAAAAGTGACGGGTTCTACAGGCTTGCAGTTATTTCCACACGACTACGCGTTCGGCGAGTGAAATATGATCATTGCCCCCTTTCGGGGGCAGTTTTTCAGCCGCTCTGTGACCTGTATTGTCTAGTCTTACTCAGCGGCCGTGTGAGTAGTTTTCACGGTTGTTGTGGGAAACGTGATTGGCTCTAGAGGAGACGTTTTTGGCCTCTGGCTCAACAGCCATGCTTGTACTTACGGCGTCATGAGGTTTTCCTAAATTATGTGGGCCGGTGTTGTTCTGCTCAATGAAAGTTTGAGGCAAGTACGTACAATTGTTGAAGTCGTAACTGAACGACATTCCGGTTCACCTAATTCCCATCCTCTCTATCTCTCCTTTTGTTCCTAATTCTTTTTTCTCTATGATTGTGTGTCAGTTTAGCATCAATGAGAAGGACCAAGGTGCTGCTTTTCTGAATGTTGATCCGACGCCGATCCCCTGTTCATCAACATTTTCAGCCTTGAGCCGCACTCGTGACGCTGTTGCCCGGGAAAACGTTGGTCCAGACAGTAGACCACGAAGTAGCACAGCGATATTTAAAATAAGAGTCGACGACCTTACGGATGCCGGCTTGTCATTGACATGTACGGAGCACATGACCCAAACATTCACACCCCTCAAGCACGCTCCGATGGACTGTCCCGTCGCTTATACAGTTAACCCGTTTGTGATAGGCCGACCGGCGAGGACAGCAGTTGTCGAGCACTGAGAATCTGGCTTCGAATTTCGCACGAACCGATCATATCCCTCTTCCGCAGAACAAAACACACCGTGTAAACCCTGTCTTCGATCGACAGTCGGACGCATACGTCGCCACAATTGATGAGGGTTAGTTTTTCCACTATCCTCATAGACACCTCGTCTGCAACGTTACAAGCCGGGAAGATGACACTACCCATGTAGATTAAACGACCAACAGTCTGGAGCAGTCTCTTGTGACGACAAAGGTAGAGTCGGACCCGACCCTATCTTGTAACAGCACTCAACACTTTGAAGGTGTAAAATATTTACCAGTCATCTCATCCAGTCAGTTCAGTATGGTGTACATGTTCTTTGTAGAAGAAGTGGATAAAGCAACATCATCCACACACACACACGGTTGTCCAATCCAAAATTCGATGCTGCCGAAACGAAGGCTGTAGCCAGACGTTGCAGCTCCTCTTCACTGTGAGCTAGCAATGCGCTGTCATCTGCGAATAGAAGCATGCGCATCCTTGAGGTCTGTAAACGGGTTGGGGCTCCGAAACGTCGGATATTCAACAGACGCCCGTTCGTCCGGTGCACGACCTCAACACCATCCTCTCCAGAGTTCTGAAAAGCAACATGCACTGATAAACGGCAGAGAACCGTATACACACACGATTGGCGGCATCCGATTCGGTTTAGCCTGTCACAGTGACCGAAGCCGAAGGACGCCTGCGCTTAGCCATCACTGCAATTGGCTTGCGCTGCACCAATTGCAGTTCCACCAACACACCACATATCCAGTGTAAACCCGAAGGAATAAGACCGGGAGGTGTGCCAGTGGGGCCTTTCTGTCCAGCCGGCCAATGCTGGTTAGCCACTTGATTGGCTAATAAGGAAAGGAAACTCTTATCTCTCGGAAACTAAACAGAGAGGCTGCAATGACGAGATCTACACTGAGAAGAAAGATTTTTGAAGTGTAATACAAGAAGCGTTGCAGTATAGGGGTGCAGGTTAGTGCATCCCAGAGAAGATAAGGATGAAAAGCAAAGTTCTCATTGGACTATGAAAAGCCAGGCAGACAATTCATCATACATTACATCAACAAAGCCGGAGAAAAGAATGGGTAGAAGACCACAGACACTCAGGTTTCTGAAAAGAAGAGCGGATTAATTGTCAATGACCACGATGTTGGCCGATGCAGTCATTAACAGAAGTAGAATAGGTATACCGATTTGACCTACCTGAGCCTAGCGTACTCGCCGCCTCTTCGCCGACGGGGTACTATGAGTACGTTGGTGACCTACCAGCCCCAAACGGCCAGCGCATTCGCGGCCGCACACATCACAACGCCATATAGTCACGTCACCGCGACCTATGGCACCGATGGTTCCTTTGCGTACCGCACGCTTCCGCTCGCGACCACGCAATAGTTGCTCGTTGAACGCTCGGACGCCCGCCCGAACCGTATTCCTCCAGGCCGTCCGGTTCAACGCCAAATCTTCCCAACATCTAAAATCAATGTTACAACGTGAAAGACTTACCTGCACAACATCCTGGTACCTCCGCTTCTGGCCACCGGGATTTCGCTTACCTGACTTCACTTGTCCGTACAGTAACTGCTTCGGGATACGGTCATCGCCCATCCGACGGACGTGACCGAGCCAACGGAGCTGGTTCAGCATCAACATGGCTTCCATCCCGTCCATGTCCGCTCGCCGCAGTACCTCAGTGTTCGGAATCATGTCCGACCACCGAATACCCAAGATGCGCCTCAGACACTGAACATGGAAACGGCTCAAATAGCTCACGTTCCGCTGATACAGTGTCCACGTCTCACTGCCGTACAGCAGGATAGACAGCACCATTGAGCGGTAGACACACAACTTCGTGGCCATTTTCAGGCTGTGATTCTTCCAGACACGCCTTTCAAGACGTCCGAAAGCAGCGCTAGCCTTTGCCACACGCGCTCTCAACTCGCGGTCCACGGACAGATCTGTCGACAAGTTGCTACCCAAGTAGCAAAAATCCCCGCAGCCATTCACAGTGTCTCCAGCGATGCGAATTTCGGGTGGAGGTACACAAGCAGCACCTCCACCAGGAGAAGGCTGAAAGAACGAAAACGTCTTACCTGTGTTGATATCCAATCCAAAATTCGATGCTGCCGAAACGAAGGCTGTAGCCAGACGTTGCAGCTCTTCTTCGCTGTGCGCTAGCAAGGCGCTGTCATCTGCAAACAGAAGCATGCGCATCCTTGAGGTCTGTAGACGGGTTGGGGCTCCGAAACGTCGGATATTCAACAGACGCCCGTTCGTCCGGTGCACGACCTCAACACCATTCTCTCCGGAGTTCTGAAAAGCAACATGCACTGATAAACGGCAGAGAACCGTATACACACACAATGTAATTGAGCTTATCACCTGGCAGAAACTCCACTCTGATGGACCCTTCCAAAACGCAATCCTTCCGATTGTTGCAAGGGAAGAGGAAATCGGAAACCCCTGTTGAACACGCTATTTGAAGTAAAGAATACGCGATGTGGTTGCCCATAAATGTGCAGTTCACACTCAGAGTGGGCATAGGGCTTCAGTAAAATGATGCACCACTAGGACTTATGTAGTGGAGGTGATCCCAGGGATTATCTCGGGCAACCGAGTAAAAGCAACCCTCTGGTCCAGAACTTCGACAACTTTTGACTGATAAGAGGAATACTTATGGCCCAGTGTCTGCTCCACGGTAGAGATCTGATTGATAAACCTTCGATCATGCCGAAAACTTGCCTGTTCTCTCCTTACTTGGTTCTTTCTGTTTCAGTATTCCTCGCTTTACAAGACCCATCAGCATCTTGTAAATGGCCATTGATAAGCATCACTCATGAAGCACCTCTTTAGTCTCACATGTGGAACAGAGAAGTATATTGAGTTCAGATAACAGTTCATCATCACTGTTTTCGAAGAGTTGAAGAAAGAAAGTCAGGACTCGGCGCTTCATTGTGCTTTATTCCTTTATGTTCTAACGTCACTTCGGGTTTCCACGGCGGATCGTCAGGAGTGTCGTTGCTCAAAACAGTTGCCTCCCAAAATAAATTTTCAAACAGAAGTCCGAACCGACAGACTGCATGCGTCATTACCTGGTGAAGTTCCTTGCATCTCATCAGGTACATATTACAGTGTTTGCAACTCCTCCTCTGCCAATAGAAGAACATGGTCGCCAGTCTGTAACTGCTGTGGTGAATGAACCAGCTCATTGCCGTGAGCGCTTGCGTGAGTTGTGTGTGTGGTCGTGCATTTCTCTTCACTAACCATAGTTGACTCTGCCTATGTAAACGCCAACACCGCAGTATGGGTCTGATGAGATGCAGCGGGATTCGCCGGACAATACGTCGCGCAGTCTGCTGTTCTTGACATTCTGTTCACGAATGTCATAATTGTCTGCAATTCCTATACTCCACAACTGAATGAGCTGACCAGACCAGTAAGTTTGCTCCCCAAAGTGCTCAGCTCATCTGTTAAGTTTGCGCGACAAGCCGTAAATTCGTAGGCCATATTTTTCTCGTCGTCTGACTAACATGTTGACAGTAAACGCAGCCGCAAATCAGGAAAACAGCATCTGACTGTTCTCTGATAAAAGTGTCATTTTTCATCTCTTTAGCTCGGTCGGACAAATAAGCCTCACGGTCCTTGCAGTCTTTTCGTAGGCCCACTTATGCCATATTTCCGGCATTCTTTTGAAACAGACCTTTTCACGGCTGGTTGCATAATTTTGACGTTCATGCTCAGAGCTCACTGGAACCACTGCACTGTCGTCGTTCGATTTCCAAGTAAACATTCTGTTTGGGAACGAACGGTCTTTGAGGAAACGATAAAACGAAACTGCCACGACCGATCTTCTGTTCTGAATAAAGGCAGTCACTCCAAAATGAACGACAATCTTCAAAGGAATAGTACCACTAATGACTGACGGCGATATGGCCAGTTTGAGCCCATAGTTGGGACGATCTCGAAGTGACACACCCATCTATCGTGCTGAAACCTGCAGCTCGATAGATAGAATTTATGAAGTTTGCATAAGCGTAGCAGCCGATCATCATTGTCACTGCGCCATCCCCGGACACCAAAAACACCACCTAAACACTCCTGTTTTGGAGTATGACAACCAAGCTGTACGTTCATATCACCGGTAAGTGCATTCTTGTCCGAGTGCTTAGTTAGTATCGGAAGATAAGGGGACACCACAGAAGTCGTTCTTGATGGCACCTGAACCACTATCCAAGGAATATACAGATCTGACAAATCAACAGCGTATCACTGGTTTATGATGACAAGCTTTGACTGAAGTACTGAGGCTGACGGCACAAAATCACTGGGAACTGGTCGGCTGAACCCTTCTTCGTCTTAGAACTCAGTGCAATCACTACTACAGCCTGATTGCGAGGTTCGATTTCATTGTCACCAGAGACGCGAATGCTGATGCACAGTATTATCCAACGATAAATTCAAGCAAGTAACTGCGCTCGAACCATTAGGGCGCGTTTCGGAAACACGGTACAATCTGTTACCATACCTACGAGTGCCCACCAGAGTAGATGTTGGAGGATGTTAAATACCCTAAAAACTGTCCAATTAACCGGTAATGCACATTTATTACTTTTGTAAATTCGAATTCTTCTTTTTCGCGCCACTGTTGCACCGTCATTTTCATTTTTCGCACCGATTTACATACTGGCCGCTAATCCGCTGGTTTATGACCTAGGACGCTTTTCATGCGTTCCATTGAACATCATTCACGAGGTCGCTTGACGAGCTATAAATACGCAAGAGCTGCACTTGTAATTTGTCTTTGGACTGAGACAGTAGAAGCTCTCTTTCTGGAGACCAGTGTTTTTCCTTCAGTCTGCCTGGGTATCGGCTCTTCGGGCTTACAACAGCGCGTACAGTATTATTGCGTCGTAGGAATCGTTCCAACTCAATTGTGTTCGGTCGGTCATTCTGCGTTATATCAGTGGATGGCTGATTTAGTTGTTTGAGAGTTCCGACGTTCGAAGTTATCAGTTGTTTCGGCGTGGAAAGCTAAGCTGGAAGCAGGGGAGGAAGAATGCGAAAATGGGGTAACTTGTCTGTTAGAGCAAAGACAACACTGAATGCCTCTCGGTCGTCTGTGCAGCAGCAGGGCATTAGCTTGTGGGATCCCACTTGGAGCTTGTGGCTTAACGACCTGATCCGCGGGACAGCAGAATGCAGGGTCTCCTTAAAGATATGACCAGCGATTCAGAACCAGACAACGTGAGTCAGACATCCCCTACATGGCAACCTACCGAGTTCCCTGTATAAGTAACGTTTGCTTTATGGAGCTTACTTGGCCTTATCTATCTCAAGCCTAGGACAACAGCGCCACAATGTGTCAGTTTAATCGCGATCAATATGGAGCGGCGCCTCGATCTTCTAGTGCTGCATTGACCCACCGGAGTACACACTTTCCTTGGCACTTTGGACAGCTTCCTGCGTTCATAGGCATGCTGCCGAGTACATTGTATGTATTCAAAGCCAAATCAAGCTTCTGAGAACTGCTGTTAGTATTTCGACTGTAGTAGATTATATTCCGGTGGTCACGATCAATCGTTGTGCAGTTGGAGTGCTTTTCGTTTGCATTTATTTCTTCTAGCCCCACCTCCCATAGTTAGAAGACGGCAGTGTTTCTACCATAAATGTTGTATACTCACAGTATCGTGCCTCACTGCCTGAACACTCCAACGCAGTCGGTAGTGCAACATGCAAACCCATGAGGGTAATAGCTTTTTGTGGCTTCTTTTTGGCCTAGCTGACACAGGTGAACCTGGAAGGACCGAAGTCCTAATCACCATGGTCCTTTATATCAATGCAGCACACAAGCCTAACCACCATATCGATGTAGAGCATATGTGTGATTGAGAAACGATTCTGGTTTCTCTGCTCATAAAGGATTATGCGCGTATTCGAATCAAGTGAATAGATATGTTTTCGTATCCACCTTTTGTATTGTACCGAAATGTGTTTACGATGAGCTGCTTTCTATGGCTCACAGTTGTCAGCCAACGAAAGATGAGCCGCTGGATGCCGGTCCCCGAAAATTTCTGTTAATTGTAGCCATATTCCGAATAAAAATAAGACGTACCATAAGGACTGCTCAGTGTGAAACGGTAACGACGTATTCATAGCACGATTGGTCTTCAACCTCTAGAAAACCGCCACGAGATAGCTCCCTGCTTACACGTATGTGCTGGCAAAATGAAGATGTGACACTTTTTGTCGATTTTTGCTTAGCTAGACACGGAATTCTCATAAGAACGGATTTGAAGATGGCGACGTGGTGAGTAACCTCGAAGTCAGGTATATTTACATGTTGACTATCTACAGCCTTAGCATTGTATGAAATCAGAAATGTCGGCTAAATCAAAAGTTCGAAATTGAGGATTAATGTAATTTGACCGTGGTAGAATACTATCCTTTGTGTAATTTGTTTGAAAGGCAATGATCAATTGAGACTACTCTTCAACTTGTGGTGGTTAGAACGACCTATTTTAATTTTCATTCGATGCTATGTGATCTCCACGCCCTTTCACTAGAATGGAAAATCACCGTTCACTCTATCTTCGATGGAGAGTTTGCCAGAAGTCGTGTAACTGCGAACTATCTTCCCGCTATTAACGGGAAAGAAGTGCTCGATTCAGCACACGGTCGGTAATATTCACATTGTACATCCTGCAGAACCCAGCAGTGATATTCGTTGCAGACCAGCAGCTCAGTCAACTAACACAGGCGGTCAGTTTTTGCACGAATTTCTCCCTCAGCAATTCAAGATAAGTGTTGGTTAAACCAACAGTAAGCACTAGATATGGTCGATACATTTGTTGAAGATCTCATCGAACTCATAGTTTACCCAAACTCTAGGGTGTGTCAACCAGTGCGTTACAAATACTGCAGCGCCACTGAAGCCGATGAGGACTATCAGGCGTGTAGCGCTTCTCTCATTTGTTGTCAAGACCTGGCTGTTGGTCACGTCAGACCTAATAAGTATTCTGGTTAACTGGCTGTCCTCTACCGTCTGTTTGCCACAGTGAGGAACAAAATAATGCGCGCAAACTCCCATGAAATGCGGCTTCCACCTGTCAAGTTCGCGACGTCATAGTGAGAAGCACGTTAGAAATGGGGTTGCGTCCGCTACGGAGACAATCTAAGAGTTAGCAACCGGACTCGAACTGTAATTAGTCCTCCGAGTGCTGTTACGAAACCAAAATCACCAGTGAACCACGGACACAGTGGCAGCATGTCGTTGGTTTCCAATGGACAAAAGCTATTCGGAGGCCGGTAGAAAAGTTCTAGTTTATTGCGAAAATCTGTTGGGTACGATTCAACAAAGGAAAATTGGCTCAACAACCACATCAACGTCAACGTCTTTGTGATGAGTTATAAACGGCAGGTGGATCAAAAGTTTGAAAAGGCGAGATAAAAGCCACATAAGTGGTTCTAAAGGTTACGAGGAAAAAACATAGAATCCCCGTTGTAGAGAACACCATCTGATGAAGAGCCATGGTTATTGGATAATCAAGAAGTTTGAACGAAACAGTTAGAACAGGAAAAATGGTAGATGCAGACATTTCATGCTGACACGTTAGTGCCAAATTTGCATTAGCATGAATCGATTCTTTACATCGAACGTATAACGTATTGAATCGTCGCCTTGGTTACGCGCTCAATCGCTTGACTCAAAACTGAGAAATGAGAAGAGACGCATTAATATCGTTTATTGGAAGGACGAGACAAAACTAGGACAAAACGGTTACCATAGATGGCCGACAGACACAAAGCGGATCAATTGAAACAGGCATATGTGGCACTCAGGGAGTTAGAACAAATCACGTTACAGGGGCATCAGAATGCAACGCGAGAAGATGGTGCTGATGACGCACGGGCATTCGACTTCACGGCTGCAATCCGATTGACCAACACCATAGCATACCAACGCCCACAACCATACCATACGAGCTGGGCCGGTCGATTGAAGTGGCTGTTTCGTTGGAAGATGCGCCTCCTAACACAGTGGTAGGTCAATTTGGTCTAGACATCAGCACAAGCAAAATCTTTTCCTTCTACCAGCCTTCTCCGGACGGTGTCTGTACCTAGAACCAACGATTGTTAAGACATAAGCTTCCGTGCTGACTTCTGCCACTTGAGGGAGCAATTCCTCGAAATATCTGTCCGTGGACAGCGGTTTGAGAGCTTGTGTGTCAAACGCTATCTCTGCTTTTGGACGTCTTGAAAGAAATGCGAAGAAGGATAGCGGTCTGAGGATGAAAACAAATTCGCCTGTGATGTCCACGTTATTGTGTCAGTAAAAGTTGGACACTGTTTCAACAGTTTGTGCAGCATCTGGAGCGCTTTTCCCTACACCGTTTAAAACGCATCTTGGGTTGGACACGGCTCCAAATACTGAGGTTCTTTGGCGAGAGGACAAGGACGGGATGGAAACCATGCTAACACTCAGTCATCTATGTTGGCCAGTTCACTTCTATAGGGTTCCGAAAAAGATGCTGTTCGGGTAACTTAAAGAAGGTAAACGCAATCCTGGTGGTCAGTATCTGCCATACCGGCATGTTGTTTAAATAAGCCTTTCGCATTGCACTATCGATCTTAGATCACGAGAAGATGTCACCGTGAACTGAAACGTCTGGACTTCCACTGCCCGGACGGCGTCAGAAGGTTCAATGAACGGTAGTTGTGCGACCGCAAATCCAAGAGCGCAATACGCATAGAGATTATTGGTGCCATAATCCGCGGTGACGCGACTGTTGCGACGAATGCTATTGCGTATGCGCTGGCCGTCTCGAAATGGCGTGTCATCAATCTACTCGTAACATACCATCAACGAAGAGATAGATATGGATAGATAGATAGTTTGGTGCATGTAGGTTAAGGTAATTCTATCGTTTTGCTCGTATCATCCATTAATCTCCTTCGCTTGTTAAGTCACTCACTCTCTTTTTCACAAGAGTTTGTCACGGTGATTCTTTTCTTCAGCTTGATTGATATATTGTTCACCGATTGTTTCTCTTGGTTCTCAGTTCATATTCAGATTTCTGCTTTTCTCCTTACTCCTATATGCAATAATGAGCACTACTCTACAGAATTACTTCTTGCCTTATGCGTTTAACATCTTTCGTCCTAGTTCGGGTCATACGTCTGTTTCTGAGGGATGGGTATTTAAGTTTCATAATAACGTGCACCCTAGATACCCATCGTTGACTGCCTGGCCAGCAAGGACCTCTACTCGCACGCCTTCCGGTCTTAGTCTTTCAGAATTATCTTGAACACGTGGTGCGTGAGTGAACTTACAAGTAGTCCGGCATTTGTCGTGAATGGTGACGACTGTGCGTAGATATCCTCTAGTTTCGTTCACTATGACAGGCTAGTTCGAAAAAGGATACTGTTAATCGCGTACGTATATCTTGAAGTTTTGTACATACCTTTACGGAGCTTAAAATGAACGCCCCATGTGTGTTTAAAGGAAAAACTGTGGGGCTGTTTCTGCGGTGCTGATTGTTGGTCGTTGTCAGTAGTGATACCAAGCTAAGGAAGATTATTTTGTCGAGTAAGTAGGTGTAAGATTGCGTTTAAAATGGAGCTGCGTAAAATGTCAGTATTTAGTAAATCCTACGAGTACCGTGAAGTGGCCAATTATGAGTGCGATAAGGATAATGTACAACGAATGGTATATTGGTACCGAGATTGCTGACTCGTGAAACGATTTGAAGGTCAAAGCTGTTAATAAGATATTTCACAAGTTTATTTTTTATGAATTTCGGAGCATGTCACAAGTGAACATACTATTCCTATATTATTCCTATTAAAGGTGGGTACCGGAATTAAACACCTGCTTTTCGCGTGATATCCTAAAAATATTCCTTTTACTCCTCAATTTCATGTGAAGAAAAGTCCACGGTTTCCAATTTCTGTGAATTCATTCTTACGTAATTTCTTTTCGGGCGTACATTTCGTCATGAGGTAAATCGCGTACACGTAGAGGGCAATGATTAGGAGATCTCAAGAACAAACGGCATGGTTCTTATGATAAGCTGCAATCGGTGCCATTCAAATTAATACACGAGTGGACAAACGCGCAGTGTCGGTTTTCTTAATTAAAGGTGACTCTAAATAAAGTAATTTAATGTTGAATCGTTCTTATATGACAGAGGGAAACACCAAGTCCATACTGAAGAACAGTGCTGCTTCAGTATGCTGCACTTCAAGTGGCCGTGTTGTGTACAACAATCTGCAAAATCAATGGACATCAGTTGTCAAACAATAATCACACTCTTCTTAAAACTACCTTTGTTTTTCAGTGTGCCAAACTGCCCTATATAACAGGTTTTATCTGTAGCACTTCTTTTGATTACTGAGGGGTACTAAATACGACAGGCTTGAATATATATTCAGTATCTGTTCACTGGACACTGAGTAGGATTTTGACCGATTCTATCGACTGTCCTGATAGCCCAATGTTTTTCTCCGAGGCCATTAAGAAAGAATGGGGTTCTATTACCTGACCTCACATATGTGAGATTTGTGGTAACTTGTCCCAAACTCATCACAAAAGCAGTTTGGGCTAATATGCATCTGTATGATTAGCTGGTTACCGCCTGTATTGATACCTTTACTTCGCGTCGTCGTTCCGTCAGTAATTGTTCCGAACCCAAGCGGTTGATTGAGTTCGCGAATTTGTAAGCGCGGTTAGATGCGCTCAACGCGAGGTCTTCCAAGGTTGTGAGGGCGATTGACGAACAGTGCATAAACGTGCAGTTGACGAGCTGGTTGGCAAAGTGCCTGTCGGAAAACCTGACCTAAGTGACCTGTTGATTATGCGACCTGCAGGGTTTGAATACGATTGCTCCGCGGACGGTGATGCCACACTGATTGTCCGAATGAGCACACAAGGGATGCAAACTGGCAACAGGCTGAATGACAGAAATCATTAAACTCAAGGCGGTGATAGAATCATCCTAGATTTAACTAGGCAATGTACGCACGAATCGATCACATTTGTCTTGCCTCTCGAGTTGCAAGTCCCCTAACTTCAGCCGAGTGATACTGGAATTAATGCGAGCAATGTTATCAGACCACAAGTCTGAATAAATGTTACCCATAAAAGAATAAAATCCGTAGTGTACAATACAGTGTACATTTGAATAAGATGATCATTAACGAACTGAGGAGAAACGTTGCCGATGACAAGATATCTACCAAATGATGTCATCTTGTCACATTCTATGCTTAGGTGAGTGGTTCACGTACAGTAGTAGGAACTCAATGAAAGTTCTGATTATTGTTTGTGAAAGATTTGAAATGAATCGCATCAGCCGCGTGCATCGCGATTTACTACCCCCTGGTGATCCCATCACATTCCCGTTGACTCATTCAAGCATCAGCTAATTGCATTGCTACTCAACGAAAGAGCACACAAACGAATATCCACTAAGTTTACACGTGCGCTGAATCAAAGTAAGTAGATATCCTGAAGATTACAATGGCACAGACAAGAAATTTTAATACACACCATCCAATCTTTTGTGTTCACATTGGCAATCGCATTCATGTAGAATTTTAATGTGAGACTTGAAACGATGGCAATGAGTAGCAGAATTCCCAGATAGCCTTGTTGCAGCTACATAATTCATTGTTTCCTTTTCACTTAAAAGCGGAGTACTAATTTGTAGCCAACCAGCTGTGACTTGTAACTACTCTCATCACCGCTTCTATCACACTCTACTTACCTTTGAAGAAATGTAGTGTGATTGAGTATGGGGCTAATCGTAGCAGCTAAATGGGCCCAAGTCGTGTATTTGCGTTTGCTCTTAGCTAACGGATCCTAAAGTATTGTTGATAGTTAGCCTAACAGATTTGGTAATGTAGAAAAGACCCATTTGCGGAAAGTCTGAGGTTCGACTGCGGTTGAAAGGAAGTAGTAACATGCGCACATCAGGAGACGTATTTTGCAGTTCGCCGAAGAACTAGCATTTAAGCAAAACCCATGCCTAGTACATAGTTTCTAAAAGGCTGGTCGGTAAGTTTATTTAAATGCAAAGCTGTGGTTACATGTGAGTAACCATCAACTCAAGGTTAACAGGCATCACAACTACTCATCAGGAAGCCCATCTGCCCTTAATTGTCTGCCAGCAAACCATTCCTGCTGACAGTGATGCCGCCGTGGATATACTGCCCCGTTCACGTTTTGTCCTACGATTGAATCTTTCGATGGATCCGTCTGCTTTGTGGCTCATTACCACATCAAAAAAAGGCAACCTATCGTCCTATTCCTCCAGGTTGAGCTGTATATTGGCTGTGCATGATTAAATGCTAGTGGAAGATCTTGTGCATTGGTGATGTCTCTGCTCAACATTCCATCTACTGTTGTGAGCCCAGAACGAGGACGGGCGCAAGAGTTCTTGTATTTTTTCCGCGGCTAGTTCCATATCAAATTCCATCCTCTTTTCTCATTACTGATTGGTAGTGGTATGGGCAGTATGGAACGATCGCCCGTCCTCACTACGTCACATAACGTTTATGGAGCAAAGATTCGGAAATTGTGGATCCCAGCCGATTAAGTTCAGTTTTGGTGATAGATACGTCTACGAACAGCCAGCCGAGTGGGGACCCCATAGCTACCCCATCTTTCTGTCTATATATACATATATAATATATATATATATAACCGTTAAACTAGAATTGAATGTTGTATGTACAAAACAACAATAATTCTTTCAAGTTTTCGAGCGTGATACCAGTTTACATTTGATTCTGTTGAATGTGGTCACATGAATATCCTACTGTTTCTTTAGACGGTACATTTTAGAACCTACGGAGAGCATCTGCTGATTTTTTATATTCAACTAATTAACAGAGTCCACGAACTGAAACTCGTCTTTCTTGATTTGGCTAGACGTCAGTGTACACAGATAACAACATTAGTTTTGTTGCTCCAGAATGTTTTTCATGGTTTAAGCTGCCGCTTTTTCATCTGCAATATTCGGGCAATTGACCTAGTGTAGTGAGGATAGACGGTCGCACCATACTACTCACACCACTATTCAGTAGCAGCATGGATCGAGATTATCGCGGATCGGGATAATCGCGTGATAAATACGACGGAGATACGGGATGGATCGTTGGAGGGCAGAATGAATTAAAAACTGAAGCCGAACTGTTCACTGATTTCGATAGATTGATCACGTTACTGTGGTGGACAACTGGAGGAGTCCAAAAATCGTCCCCGTGTGATCGATTTCAGTCTATGTAGCCGGTCTATGTTCCAACAACGGCTTTTGAGTCTATCCAACAAGCACTTCGTAGCTCAATGTTGTAGTGGATAAATAATCCAATAAAAGTAAAAAACAACTAACAATATTGATTTCTGGTAATATGTTTACTAGAGGGATTCCTACCGAATGAATATGCAGTTTCCACAGGAGCAGTGTGCTCGTACTTCGGGAGTGACATTTCGATGTATTAAAAACGGAGTATGTCGGCGCTGAGAGGAACGTGTAAAAGGATTGGAATACGTGCGAGAACACAAATAATTCATGTGTTCTCACCGTACTGGTCAAGTTCATCAAAGAAACCGACCGCTTCAATTCTCTCCAAATATGATTGGCAAAGAAGCCATCGTAAAGTTAGATAACCTTCTCTGCCTTGGGCACAAATCAGTCATCGGGCATCTTCACACGGATTAGTACAACTCCACACGTTACTTTCCCCGACATTTTATCAGAAAACTCCGAGTAACTAAATTACAGCTAATTAGTTCGAACCCCAACCAGAAGAGTATCGGCAGAAACTGGAATCTCTCAAGGAGATTTACGACAAGATATAGTTTATCGTTGAGAATCTATCAGTTGTGCCAAATCAAATGTGAGTTTTTGCAATATTATTATGCAGTATACAAAAACGAACGAGATCAGTTCTTTTAGGATTAATTTGGCTTGAGTTTGGACGCTGCAGCATTCCCCAAAGAGGTGGATGCACAACTTGATTGATCAGGAGTACCACTGTTAGATTGAAATGGAACGGTCAGGTTTAGAAGTTAAGTTGACATCCGAACATCAGAGAATACTGATGAATATATGTTATGTGCTCAATTCAAAATTTCATATGATAATCTGAAGCAAATTTCGTTGCCTTATGGGGAAAATCGAAATCCCCCTTGAAGTCATCTAACTTCTTTGATTTCTTGGCAGCTGACGGCGGTAATTTCCGGCCATTAGCACTAAGGCGCAGTATCACAATAAGACGTTAGTTCTGGTATATCTTTCTATTGCATAGATCGGTCTTCACCACCAGTTTTCTTCCTGGAGTCCGGCTAAAGAAATACACCCCTTCGTGAAATACATATGTATCACAGAGATTATGGTGGCCTGTTTCTTTCGACTACTAGACATCTCACCATTTTCGTTGGATCCGCCGCATAACAACCGTGATGTGTCTGGCACGGCACCTTCCCAGCTGTCCACTGTTATCTTTGCGAGTAGTTATAGAATCAGCAGCCCTTGTTGTAGTAGTACACAGCAAAACGGATTAATAGTAAGATACCTTGTATCTTGAGAGATGATTATGACTTTTATTAGACACTAGTCACAAAGCGATTGAAGAACGAACTAAGTAATATATAAGCAACTTTGGAAAAGAGCAGTGTTACTTCTAAGGTCGTTTATAAACAAAAGTATATATAGTCAAACAGTCCCCAACACCGCATGCCACACACCACAATCTTACTCAGCCCGTTTGGCATAGATTAGCTGGCGATTGCGGAACATCGAGAGCCTATATGCATGTTCCAAACGAATGGACAAAGTTCCTGGTCATTAAAACCGGGCTGTAAGCACATACACTGGGAACGCTCTTTAACAGTCCATCGTACGTCCTTGTTTCGTCTTAAACGTTGAAGACTAGTGAACATAACATGTGCATGTAATACTCCGAATTAGGTACTGTGACTTGCTATAGGAATTGATACCTACCACGTAACTAATAAGAGGTCCTCAATATGGTTGTTGCAGACGATCGTTATTCGTGGTACGGTAACACGGGTGTATGGAGTTACATCAGCAGTACAGAGAACAAATTTGTGCATTAGTTGACGGCATTAGCTCATGCAATTTCGCAAATTGTAATCTGACTGGTCTATAGTGATCAGAGAACCTGACAAGTGACGAAAGATATAATGCAGCTGCTTGCCGGGACTCGACCTTGCATCTCAAGACGACCACGGATTTGTCTGTCCTTAGCCTGTTACTTGCATCAGGATTTTGATAGTTCACAAATCGAATAAGTTTTCATCATAGCACTATTACAAGTTGACGCGATGCAATCATCCAGGTGTGTTAAGGGAGCGACGACCTCAGTGGACTTGGATAGTATAATTGAGGAAATGTCAGGGTCAACATAATCGATTAGCTACACTTTAGAGTTTGACGGTGCAAAGAGTATATCATGCATATTAACCACCCCAGTTGACCTGATCAGCAAATGACCGGCAAAAAAGCCCCAAATCCAATGTCGTCCACACCCTCAAGGACGGCCAGCGTATTTTTTGTCAAATGTTATAAAGGTCCTCGGTACATCCAAATACTCCTTAACCATCATCAGTCACGTAGTTGAAAGAAAATTGGGAGATCAGACATCTTTGTTAAATGTCAATGGAAGTGGATAACGCTTGAGAGAGATGCCTATAAACACACTCTGCATTCACTGCGAGCATGCGTTAACTTCAGTAAATTGACTTACTTCACTGGGACCTATCTGCGATGGTGACAGTCCAAGACAGCATACCAGGTAACCAAACCAAAAGCTACTTTTGTGTCTAAAAATATCATAACTGTTGGCCAATAAAAGGAGCGCGGACGTTCAAGTATCAGTCACAATATGAAAATATGACCAACACATCTACCATGTCCGAAACTTACCTGTTCTTCCCCCAGCTAGTTCTGTTATTGTTTCGAAAACCGCTGAATTATGAACCCCATGAGCTTGTTGCATACAATGGAGGCTAGGCTACTATTTCTATGGTTGTCCCCAACGTTCTGAAACCTTTTTGGAAGACGAGCATGACTGCTGATGAGCCTCAGTCATGGGGTAGCTCTTCAGTCCCCTACGTAGAACGCAGAGGCATTGTCATTTCATACATCAATCTCTCACTGCTGTCTTTGAAAAGGAGGGTACAAACGAGTTCGGATCTGGAACTTTATTAATTTTTTATCGTTTCAGCTCCAATTTCACTTCTGGTTTTGACGGAGGGGCGTTATGAATGCCCACCACAAACGTATCATTTCCAACATCCACAGCTAAGTAAGGTAGCACAGACTAGTTTAACCGCCTCTAACAGTGTCCGTCTTGTAGTTCAAACTAAAGTGTATATCCACGAGACATCTTTTTGATGTAATCTCAGCAAAAAACTCGTTGGTGGTGGATGTAATTACAAAACAAGACACCAAACTAGGTTTGCTCGCTTGTTCCTATAATTCTCATTGTCCTTTTGCGAATTCTTCGCTGATTTGCATTACAGTTCCCGGCAGTAATCGGCTTTTACGGAGACATAGGTGGTCGGTCAACATTTCTTAATACACTGTGCATTATCAACAAAATGCCGCTTCTATCGCATTGCTCTTTTGAAACAGACTGCTCCACGGCACGTTTACATGGCTATCGATATCTTTGCAGTGTTGGTTCAGTCCACGTCGCTGCACCGACCCAAGCGGTTTCGTGTGTCCCGATCACTGAAGTTCCAGCTAAGCAATTTACATGCACAAGCAGATTTACTTTGGGAAAGCAATCAAACGAGGGGTGCATAAACAATGACATTAGTATCTAACAGCAACAACGTCATTAGGCTTCCTTTGTTGGATCGCTAGATTCGAAAACTAGGTGAGATACGCGTAATCACTACAGACGACTGCCAATATGATGTGCTCGAACAACAAGAATAACGCTCAGCGACATCTCTTACAAACTATGACGAGTGGGCTGCGTGTTTCTGTCAAAAGTGACTACGCTGGTGTTTAGTCCACCTCAAATGACTAAGAAAGGGTATTGTTAAGGCGTATGAAGACATGACTGATACAACATAGTCTTCTTGGACTACGCTGATAGATGTCTGCTCAAACGCTAACTCTAACGACACACACGCGGCAGTTTACCGGGATCTGACGGAAAACTTTCGTTCTGCCTCGGGGATTGGCGTCACCCATACCATAGCTTGACTGCAAGATTCGAGTTCATCTTTACTGGAAATCCTTGTGAGAAGCGTCAATCTATAGCCTTGTTCAAGTGAACATTCAAGATAATGACAATGATAAAATGGTAAATTCCCGTGTGGAGAAACAGCGCACTTCCAGTTTTAGACTACAGTCAGTACTCAGCGGAGCAACCTGTTGACCAATCTGTCAAAGCGATAATGCCTAACAGTTGCCCTAGTCTCAAGAAGTTGGAATTAGAAGCAGGGATAAAAAAAGATGGGAATAAGCCGCCACTTCTGTCGGAACAACAACTTCGGACTTTACCCGGTCGTTTATACGGAGAAAAGAGGTTGGTTTTAGGGATCCCGTTGAGAGCGTCTAACTTGAAGGATTGCCTTGCGAGGAAGAAGAACAAAGGGTGTCCCTAGAACCCTATCCGGAGCCAAATACTCGAAAGTCTTACCCACCTGACAGTGATACGCTAAATCAGTACGGATGCAACGAACAGGATATCAGTTATTGATTCCGACTACTGCTGGATGGAGTAGATGTATTCAACCTTACACCATGTTTTTGAGAACTGCGCGTTTTCTAGCTTACTGTATGGTACGCCGGCAATCATATTTACCTGACAGGAAATCAAAGCGCTGTTTGTGTGGGCGCATTTTTTAAGGCCACCTCTTGTTCGGAAGACGATAGTATTACAATTGTTGAAAAAGTTGTCCTGTTGAATACTGATGGAACTGTGTCTCACTGCCTAACACTCACATAATATGTGCCAAAAAGTGTTACACTGTGCGGCCTACCGCTGACATGTTCGAAATGGCCGTAACCAGAAGGGCCGTAACTCCAGTCAGCACAGCCCTCATGGTTAACGCTCACCAGGTAAAGGAAGCAAAAGGTCAGGATTTGGGTGAACATTCAGTATGCCTTCTCTACGGCTGTCCAAAGTAAATTAAAACGTTTTCTCAAGTACGCTAGGGCTGTGCTAATCCGACAACAAAATTCTCACTGTGGGTTCAGAAACAATGGCTTTCGACAATGCAGCTAGTTTGGTTGCTTCTGTTGTCCGTCAAAATAGCTTACCCATACTGACTTTCTAAGCTCCTCGTTAGTGTTCTCTGTCTAACGCATCTGTTTTCGAGCTTAAAAATAGTTATATTTTCACATGCGGTCAGAAGGTACAAAGTGTTATTCCACATTACACTACCTGGCTTACGCCTTCCCGCCCGAAGTGTGTTGAATTAGTCCAAACCACTTACGTAACTTACAAAAATGTCATATAAAACAAGTAACGAAAAAGGGTATTCAACTCAGCAATACTAGTCCCACGTTAATGTTGACATTTTGCTTGTCTTAGGAATCAACAGTCAAACCATAACTGACGGCATATGAAGGAATGGAAGTTCCTTGCACTCACTGTTGACAAGAGGACTATTGAAATCACTGAGACATTTGTTCCCAATGCTGCCACTTAAGACAGAGAATCACGACCTGGCAAAAGGGACTAACCATAGGGTGAAAGGTTAGTTGAGAAAGTTCTGATATTGGTGTTTAAATCAATTTTGAAGGTTTGATACGAGCCTCAAATTACAACCTGATAGTCGACTCACAACTTCGGAGTAGTAAGTTGTTTGTATGCGTATACCGGGGTCCATTCCTTTGGTGTACACTAGCTAGAGACGTAATAACCATTCGCACTAAGCAAAGAAAACCATAGATGCGTGTCTGGAACTAGAGTGACAAATCGATCACTAGTCGATTGGATAAAGACTGCAACTGTTGTTTCCAAATGAGTGCTTCTATTAATGTTGGTGAATTATTCACAATGTGTGCTTCCATGATAATTTGATTCTCGGTGTGGGGAGCCTTATAAATAAAACAACAGAACGCTTAGTTAGTCTTTGTATTGGGTATAAAACTGTTGGCAAGGCATCCTCTGCTTTATGCTGTTATTATTAATTGTCTGTGAGTGCGTTTGTCAGACTAGTCAGCCTACTTCATAGCTGATCTTCATCGAACGCCAGTTTGATGACCAGAACGTGATTGTGATCCTGACTACCCCGGTTATGCGACGACAATAACCAAGTACGTTTAGTCGAACAGACCCAAAGGCGGAAAATGACGGAACACCCAGATGTCTCAATGGCTAACACAGCGCCGGTGTAACTGTGAGTCAGACAGACAAAATCAACGTTCCGGACGGTAATAATCTGTTATGTTCAGCCCGCTTGTGGGCGCGACGGGCTGGTGATAAATGAACCATCCCCTTCACATACGGTCTCACTTTGACCGATTCGACAGCCAAAAACAAACACGAATCGGGGTAAATAGCTTCCGGGTATTCCTAGAAAAAGGGACTCGTTTCATCTTTTCCCTTTGTTCGACCAACTGGTGCTCACGGTCTTTGCGCAAGCTGTTAATCAGCCTGCGTTTAAGTTCTCGACGGTCGTCATATTCAGAACCAGGTGGGATAGAACGGTGCTTGTTCATGAAGCTTATCGGCGCGCCGGAAATCCGATTCTATCTCAACTGCGCTGTTCCTTTGATGACTATCTCTTCACAGCATGCTTTTATGGCTGCTGCGAGTTGTTCCCAGTAATCATAAGGTTCTCTCACCTGACTCGATTTGGGTAATTTGTTCACCAGTGCTTCCAGATAGGCGTTCATTCCGCTCTCTTCGCTCGGATGCCAGTTAAGTATCTTGCATCCACAAATGTACGTCCTCTGAGCAAATGATAAAACAAAACCAGCACGCATAAGAGCATGGTTGGAGGTTAGGTGGTTTCACCGAAAGGCACAGCAGTCTATAATAGAGTGGCGCCACTTGTAACTAACTGCCATGTGACCAAGTTATGTTGGTGGTTGAAAAGCATATGGAGGTTTCCATGCAACGCAATGCCTCTCTCTTTAGTCTGATGCGCTGCTCGAAGTATAGAGACCGTGAGATGCGCACAGTTGCAGCAGTCATTGTCAGTGCGTGGTGCCCGAATACCAAAAACACCTCCCAGCCGCTTCTCTTCTGGAGGAGGACGACCAATCTCAGCTTTCAAATCGACCGCTAGTATAGTGACCCCTGAGTGTTGAGTTTGTTTCAGAAGGTTAATGAGGGCGTCGTAAAGCTCATCTTTAATAACATTTGAATAGCCGTCAGTTGGGACGTACGTCGATGTAATTAGTACACAACGTTTTTTTATTTGCGTCGATTCTGACAGCACACAAGCGACTGTTCACCGGGATCCAATCGAGCAAGCATTGTTCAGCTCTGGAACTCGGAGCGATTCCCATTGCAGCTTGATCACGAGATTCAGCTTCAGTGTTAACAGAGACTCTGAGACAGAAGCGCTTGGATTGGCGGTTATCTAGAGGTGAGCTCAAGTGGATAATGGTGTTAGAATCGTGAAGTCACGTCTCCGACACACAACACACACTAAGCCCCGTAGTTAGCAGCATACTTGTCAGGGCAGCTTTCTGTTCAACCACTCAGGAAATGCGGACACTGAATGCGCCAACATTCACCAGTTGTCTTCGCTTTAAAAAACGACTATCACTCAAGGGTACATAGAAGGCAGCAGACTTACGGGGCAAAATAGAAGGAGAAAAGCACAGGTGATGAGTACTCAGTTTCAGGTGAACGATAACTTCTGATACTTTCTGGTCCCAGAGGGGAGTTGACTTGAGATGACCTTAAAACTTTGATTCGCGAGACTATATGATACAGGTTTTTCTTGGGGGGACCTTGTCCGGAACCAATGACTCAAGGGTCTGATTCATTTTGCAGTAAAAGGCCTACCTAGCCCGAAAGCACAGTGAACAACATATTGTTGTCTGATTCTGAACGCTGCTGCACACAATGAATTTAATCGGACCTACACCGGGCTTTTGGATTACATCAAGTGTTTTTCAACCGTATCGGTAGTACGCCTGATTCCGACGACAGCAGTATCACAGCCATAAAAATCGTCCTGCTGCGTAATCATAGGTTCGTCCCTCATTATGCTGTCATCGGTGTGACATGCACCCTTTTGAATGTATTTCCTTTTCATTTAACTCCTTCTCTGTTACCTATCTGACGAGGTTGCATCTGGAAGGACTGGAATCTTAGCCAGCATAGCCATCTGAATCGATGCAGTGCACAAACCTGACCACCACGTCAAGGCAACCGGTTAGATCAGTTCGAATGACCTCAAGCAGACCACGTGGAGGATAGGACTCGAATGGTTAGTTATTGCGTTCCGTCAGAAGCCGATGTGACATTGGAGCTTAAGTTGTTGGGTCCTAAGAAAGCCCCTAGACCAAACCCCATCTTCCTCTCTTCTCGAAGATGGTAAGGGGACGTTGAAATCAGAACTGACGAAACCCCTCCAGACGGTTTGGGAAACTAAAGAGGTACCTCACACTTGGTGCTTATCAACAGTAATTCCCGTTTCCAAAAGAGGACTCCGAGTCTTATGTGACAACCACGGAGGCATCCGCTTAGTGTTTGTTGAGTCCAAATTATACACTGGTCTCATTTCACTTCGGCCCACTAAACTGAGAAAAAGTCAGATACGCAAATAACACACAAGATTCCGGTCTGGTAAAGGGTGTGTTGATCATATTCTTACCTTGCGACGGATCTTGGAACATCAACACTCTCATAGGCAGCCGACGGTCGTGGTCTTTTCGGACCTAAACAATGCTTCCCATTCGGTTGTTCGTAACGTTCTCCAGAATTGCCTTCTTCGAAAGGGAGTTCAGGTGAAGTGCATGAATCTCTTGAGATCATTGTATGTCCACTCTGCAAACAGAGTGAGGTTTCATGGACAACTGTCTCAGGCGTTCATCACTCCTAGTGGTGTTTGTCAGAGGTAACCAATTTTCCCCCTCCTGTTCAATATTGTCATAAACGACATTCTGGAAATTGCGCCTGAGGAATCCAGTGGGCTTGGTGTTGAGCTTCTTCCTGGAGCCAGGTTGACTGACCTGGGATATGCGGATGATATTGTCTCACTTAGCTCTTTTGCCAAAGGCATGCAGATCATGTTTGGCAAGGTGAATGGCCGGGCTGGTTTGTATGGAATGCACTTTGCACCTTCAAAGTGTAAGGTGCTTCTTTAAGACCGGCTAATGAGCGGTCTAGTTTAGACTGTGAACAGTTCCGTGTACGTGGGTAGCACTATCTTGTCAGCATAGGAGATATCAGCGAGGTGCCATTACCAACCTGCATCGTCCGCGGTGTCAAAAAGACGTTCGGCTGTCGCTGAAGGGAAGGGTGTATAGCGCTTGTGTGTGTTCTGTTTTGCTCCATGTTTTGTAAACGTGGCCCCTCTGGAGCGAAGATGTCAACAGACTTGTTGTGTCTTATCATCTTCGTCTCTACCAGTTAATCCATGTCAAATAGATTGATGGTGTGGAAAACACAGCTGTTCGTCTGAACTTTCGGGATACGTGATCAATTGGTCAACTAATCACATTTCACAGACTGCGATAGTTGGGTCATTTACTCCACATACCAGTTGGGCGTTTGCCGTACCGGACATTGGATACTGAGATCGCCAAAGTTGGGTGATACCGTGTGGTAGCCAAACAACTGTGGTCACAAAATGTGATGGCTTTGACTGTTTCCTTGAGTAAAATTGGTAGGTGTCGTCCACCTGGCTAAGGTCCTGGTGATCATCCAATTAGCTGGTTAGAAACGCTATTCGAGATTGCGGTGTGTCGCAGTCTGTGGCGTTCGTCCATTCATGCCGTTGCCAATTCCTCCGCTTAGTCTTCTTTTCTAATATCATTGTCACTATTAATAATGATACTGACTGATTAGACGCTCTCGACAGTTCTATTTCTAGGATATTTCACGTCATTCTTTGGGTGAGCGGCGTTCCGAGCCATAGTACCTCCCTGTAAGGCTCGCGGCTGTCATGAGAATGGTGATCCGTTATAACAATGGTTCCCACTAAACAAATATTAATTTTGCATACAAGTAAAAATGGTCGACAAACTCAGTGAAAATATCAACGCTATTTTGAATGAGACGCCATTCATATTCAACTGTTCTTCTGCGTTCAGATCGATCTTTGAAAAGAGCATGAGGACGTGGACCGGAATTCAGTCTACTGAGTGTTATCGAAAAGGGCAAAATTCGTATGTAGCGCAGCCCACCGAAGCGTGCTGGTGGAAAAGTCCAAGTGAGTGTGAGATTGCAAACAAATACAGGTGAGCCACATTTTGAACCAGCCCGCTCCCAAGAGAATTCCAGTAATAAAAGCACTGCCCATTAATTGGAATGACATTAGATTGACACGGACGTCCCGATGATAAGATTATCTATTGGAGTTTCGCATCACAGTCGTCGTATTTTCTTCAGAAATGATTACACAACCCAAGCATAACGCTGTAGTGAACGCGGTTGAACTTTTAGATAGGATAAATTGACTGTGTCTAATATGGGGCCTATTGCGCAGTTGTGACCATGGTTACGTAATGAGAAAGTGGACTCGTGTTGACCTCCGGCGCATGATTAGGCTATGCGCCATTGATAAGCCTTGAACAAAGTTTTTACGATGCTCTGAGAGAGAAAGGCAAGAGCGAACACAAAAACTGCGAACAGCATCTCGATCACGAAAGGAACGCAACGATATCGCCAAGAGGCACGAAAATCAGAGCGCAAGTATCGGAGCCCAATTCTCACAACTTAGAATCCCCGACAAGTAGGATAAAAGACGGCCTTCAAACGTACTTTGTTTGCTGCTCAGCCTGAAGGCGAAACATTGGTGCACAGTAGCTATACTTATAGGTTTTGAGCAACCTTGGGCCTAGGCCACTCAACGGACCAAACAGAAGCGAGTGCGAAATTCAAGTTTTGAAAACATTGGCGAGTATTCAAATTCCCAGAATTGAAAAACCCACTTTTCTTGACATACAGAGCGAATTCTTGGGAAAAATTGCTTTTCCCAACAAAAGCTCCAACGAAGCTGACTTGGTGTCTATTTGAGTCAAGGAACGGCCATGCGATATGAGCACAATTCAATTCTAGCCAACTCTCTTCCCAATTGCCCAACAGCAATAAAAGTGACTGCTTCTCTAGGGAAAAGCTTGACACTTTAGAGAGGACTAGGTTTACGCAATACCTTTTGAATTTTTATGTGTTTTCATAACACGTCAAGTTGATAATGCATTTCATGCACCTCCGTAGGTGAATTTTGGCTTTTGCTTACGTCTTCAGTAAATGACGGACAATGAAATAACGGAATTTCAATCACGTTGTAGTAGCCATAATTGTGAACCCCATCGACAAGTTAGCAAAGGACCGCAATCTGGGTCGAGTGGAAAAAACTGCTGGTTCAGTTCCTTAGTTATATCAAGAATAAAAGGACTGGACTTATACGGACTTTAAGCCAAATAAGGCAAAACGGAAGAACAGCGTAACTTGGCACGGTCAAACAACCTTCTGTGCCGGGATCTAGCAAAATGTGTGGAAAATTTCATGTAAAGAGTTTAGAATAAACGGGCTGGGTTATCAGACATTACTTTTTCTGACAAAATTCCGTACCCTAGGAAAAGATGAGGAACAATAAACTCAACAAACTGTTTAGGAGAATATCACTAAAACGCGAGAGTTGTTCCAATGATCTAACATAGTACAGTTCTTCAACAAAACTTTCAGTAAAATCACTANGACACGTGTCTCGGAGCTCATTCTCAAGTGGCTAGTGAACAACAATACCGGCGCCGCACAATCTTCTATCACACGACACTTGGAAGAAACTGGACATAATTCGAGTGAAAAAGACTTTTCGTATGTTGTGTCGCCCCACCATTAAACACATTTCACCTATTGCTGAGGCTGTGGCGATACACCGTTACAAACCCTCACTTTGTGTACAGAAGCAAATGGTAACTAACCTATCACTACCATGGTGTTAGAGGTTTGTAGTCATGAGTTTATGTTACTCGTTACATGGTTATTATTTGAATGTTTTGGTTGTGCCGTTTACATAAGTTTATTTCCCTCTCTCTTGTCTCAAGCTTACTCTCAGGCTACCTATTAGCTTCCGTATATTTCCGCGTGTCTCACCGTAAGATCGATGTATTGTCTGCATCGTTAGTTCCTTACTGGACCAGTTTAGCATTTGAGTTTCGTTCGTCTCTTCCTAACTCATGACGGCCCATTCGAACGTGACCGGTTCTGTGTGCTGTTCTTACTATAGCTGATGACTCATTCCTACTTTACGCTTGTTTAAATTGATATATGTTAATTTATCATAGTCCGTGTATTATGACCGAAGAGATCGGTCGAAATGTCTCTTCGGAGTATATCTTACGTAATTTTACTTGCGTGTTCTAAATTCTGTTTGTAGCAGCTTGTACACGAACACTGACTGGCTGGACTTTCTCCAAACAAGAAACCATCCCAGTCCAAATTCACTACAAGATGTCGTTCTGGATACAGAATTCCTTGAACTGGACTGGGGTAAACTGTGATCCATTGTCCGAGACAAGCGTTTCCGGGAGACCATTCTGACTAAAACCAGTCACGATTTGTTTGTTGTGGCTGAGGCTGTGGCGTGCGTCAGCGCAACGACCTTAAGCTACTTTGAGTATGCATCCACCAGAATGAGTTATACCGCACCCCCAACGGGTCCCGCAAAATTCACATGGAGGCGTGACTACGGATGTTCGGGTTACTTCCGTGGCTGAGGGGGTGGGCGGGTTGCTATCGGCTTAACAGCAGTTGCTTCACTGCTTTCCCAGATCTTCAATCCGGCTGTCGATTCCGAACCACTAGACGTAACTCCTGACGATCGTTCTCATGCGTCTCGCACCAGGGTGTCCGGAATGGAACTGTCCAAGAACAGTTTGGTGGAGTGAATAATGAATAACGACGCGGTCAGCGAACATCAAACAGGAGTGGACGACTGAGGGTGACTGGCGTCGTAGGTAGAATTGGCGGAGTTCACCGGCTAGTGGATGACCGTCGGGTTGGAACGCACATGATTACAGCACGCCGTCACCTTCCGAAGAGATTTTGACATCAGACACCATAGTTGGGGTTGTACGGAGGGCATCGGGAAGTGTTTGGCGTACATCGTTCTCAACGCGACACTGGTTACTGATGCGTCGAGAAAGGGCATCAACCTGGCCCCACTCCTCAGTTCGACGGTAGCAGATGTCGAAGTGATAGTTGACGAAGATGTTGGCTCAGCGCTGCAGCCGGCTGGCAGAGTATACTGGTATACCCTTCTTTGGGAAGAAGATGGAGCGGAGTGGCTTTCCGTCCGTCAGGAGATAGTGAAATGGTGCCCGTAGACCAACTTGCGAAACTTCTTCAAAGCAGCAATGAACGCCAAAGTTTCCTTTTCCATTCGGCCATAGTTCTGCTCAGCATCTGTGAGAGTCCGTGCAGAATGCATGGTGGCTTTCTCGGACCCATTGGGGAAGACGTGGGAGATCACGGCAATAACATTACAGTTGGAGGCATCTGCCGTCGCAACGATAGAGAGACTGGGATCAAAGTGGGTCGGCAAAAGGTTGGACCGCGGCATAGACTTCTTTCAAAGGCTTGTGCGTATTCAAGTGACCAGTGCCACTGTGTGTCCTTTCTGTGAAGGTGGTTTAGAGGCGCTCGGACGTTCTGCAGTGAAGGCGGGAAAAAGCCGTAATGATTGACGAGGCCCAGAAACAAGCAGAGTAATGAAACATCATTCGGTGGTGACATGTGTTAGATATTGCGAACGTTCACAGGGTATGGACGGCGGTCGGTAGCGTTGAAAACAAAGCCGAGGTATTTGATGGACGACATGAAAAACTGCCACTTGTTTATTTGAAGCCTAAACCCGTAATCTTGGACGCGTTGAAAAACGTACACGATTCATTCTTGAAGGCCGGCACGCGTTCGTCCAGAAATATTGACGTTGTTCAGGTGGGTAGCCATACCAGGCAGGCCGGATAGCATGGCATCCATGATCTGGAAAATGGTTGAGGCAGCCTTGACAGCGAACGGCAGTCTGGTGTACTGGTACAGACCGAGATGTCTGTTGATCGTCAGCAGATCACGGGATTGGGGGGCGACTTCGACCTACAGGTATGCGTCAGCTAGGTCCAGGGTGGCGAAGCACTTTCCACCGTTAAGGATCGTGAACAGGTCTTCAGGGACGGGTAGTGGATGACAGCGCAGATACGAACAAGTCCATTGGCCTTCTTTGCGACGAGTAGGTGGCAGGCGTCAGCACTCCCAAATCCCCAAGACATTTGAGTTCCTAGTCGACGTGAGGTAAGGCAGGGTACGGGACGTTTCGAGCAGAAGACAAGTTAAGCCACAGGTTTGAGGGTTAAAACCCCTTGAGCACGAGTGTAGCAGTCAAGGCTTTCATCGAACGCCGACTTGAAGCGTTGAGTGAGTTCGTCCGCCTTGTATGCAGGCTTTTCTGTGGAGGACTACAATCGGTTTTATATGTCCGTGGTTGCTAGTTCTGCCAGGCCAAGTTGTTCAAGCCAATCGAGACCAAGTAGATTGAGATTTGAATCGGAAAAATAACGGTCCGACGATGGTCTTATTTTTAAAACTGACACGACAATGCAGTTGCCCAGTTGATTGCAGCACACCACCACGGGCACTGGTGGCGACATGAGGTCTCAGCTGGACTGGCGGGCGGCCAATCGATTTTTATAGCCGACTGGAGATGATCATGTTATTGGATGCGGCGTCGACCTGGAGACGAGCTGAGTGCCTGTTGATCAGTACGGACACGAACTTCCTACGTGAGGAGACATCGATTTTGAAGGAGACAAGTAAGCTGCTGGACTCCGCGATTGGTTTGGATTGAGGTAGGCGTGGTCCCCTGTTAGATGCACGTTGACTGCCTGGCGTACATGGTTGACAATCGCCATCCTTGTGGCCCACCTTTTTGCGACGGTGTTGCTTGAAGGGGCAGTAACGTGTGTAGTGCCATGCGCCGCAGTGGCAGCATGTACAGAGCGGTGACCTCTTGGAGATGGAGTTCACTGGGAGGTTCTTGAGGAAGGGTTGTTGCTGTTTCCCTGGACATGTGACTGAGCTGAGAGAGGTTGGGGACTAAGCAGGATTCTGGATCAAGACAAAGTCGTGTTTCAGGCTGAGCAGTTGACTGCTCTCAGTGGTTAGGTCCTGAAGAATAACTGACTCGTCTTATTGGATCTGACTGAGCAGGCGTGTAAAGGGATCAGCATCACTGAGGGCTGGGAGACGAGGACAAAAATGAGGCACTTGAACCGCTCGCATTCACGACGCCATGGTAGGTGACAAGGTCATCAGAGTCTCGCTTCGTCAGCTTGAGGCAGTGGTACTGCAAGCTGAATAGAGGTGATTGGTCACCGAATATCTGCGACAGAATATTGGCCGTCTGTTTGAAGCTGGCGTCACGTGAGCTCTTGGGTGAGAATTTGACGTACCGTTCGTGTTCCACAGGGCCAAGTGTGTGGGGGAGAAGGCGGACCTTCCACGAATCATTCTGACTGGCAAATTCAATACGAAACAGGTCATCGTACCAGTGGAACCAAGAGTCGAATGTCACGTTGCATTCGGGTTGTAAACGAACTCGAAGATATCGGTTGCCAAACTGTCAACGGATTGCGCCCCACCAGTTTGTGAGGGATGGTCCAGATTCATATTGGACAATCGTTGGTCAGGCATCTCTATGAGCTTCCTACGCTACTGCAACAGCAGCTTAACGTCAGTACTGTCCGAAGCCATCGATCAGTAATGACACTCGTCGCCAACTGCCACGACCCCCTGAGAGAGAAAGGCAAGAGCGAACACAAAAACTGCGAACAGCATCTCGATCACGAAAGGAACGCAACGATATCGCCAAGAGGCACGAAAATCAGAGCGCAAGTATCGGAGCCCAATTCTCACAACTTAGAATCCCCGACAAGTAGGATAAAAGACGGCCTTCAAACGTACTTTGTTTGCTGCTCAGCCTGAAGGCGAAACATTGGTGCACAGTAGCTATACTTATAGGTTTTGAGCAACCTTGGGCCTAGGCCACTCAACGGACCAAACAGAAGCGAGTGCGAAATTCAAGTTTTGAAAACATTGGCGAGTATTCAAATTCCCAGAATTGAAAAACCCACTTTTCTTGACATACAGAGCGAATTCTTGGGAAAAATTGCTTTTCCCAACAAAAGCTCCAACGAAGCTGACTTGGTGTCTATTTGAGTCAAGGAACGGCCATGCGATATGAGCACAATTCAATTCTAGCCAACTCTCTTCCCAATTGCCCAACAGCAATAAAAGTGACTGCTTCTCTAGGGAAAAGCTTGACACTTTAGAGAGGACTAGGTTTACGCAATACCTTTTGAATTTTTATGTGTTTTCATAACACGTCAAGTTGATAATGCATTTCATGCACCTCCGTAGGTGAATTTTGGCTTTTGCTTACGTCTTCAGTAAATGACGGACAATGAAATAACGGAATTTCAATCACGTTGTAGTAGCCATAATTGTGAACCCCATCGACAAGTTAGCAAAGGACCGCAATCTGGGTCGAGTGGAAAAAACTGCTGGTTCAGTTCCTTAGTTATATCAAGAATAAAAGGACTGGACTTATACGGACTTTAAGCCAAATAAGGCAAAACGGAAGAACAGCGTAACTTGGCACGGTCAAACAACCTTCTGTGCCGGGATCTAGCAAAATGTGTGGAAAATTTCATGTAAAGAGTTTAGAATAAACGGGCTGGGTTATCAGACATTACTTTTTCTGACAAAATTCCGTACCCTAGGAAAAGATGAGGAACAATAAACTCAACAAACTGTTTAGGAGAATATCACTAAAACGCGAGAGTTGTTCCAATGATCTAACATAGTACAGTTCTTCAACAAAACTTTCAGTAAAATCACTAGTGAACAGTGCAACATGTATTAATAGTTCGATTGTCTAAGTGGTGCAGAATGAAGAGAGGTTTGAAACACCAAACATGGAACCACACTTTCGGGACTTTGGTGATAACAACAGTGATACGAGGTAGCCATGTCGTGCTGTTGCTCATATCAGTCCATATATATTTAACGAAAAACTGTCGGGATATAGGTTCATTATTCGCGTGAAGGGGGGAACATACAGTCGGAAGATTTCCTAATGACCCTCTTTCCTACGTATGTCAACACGTTTAACTGTGCTAAGAGACAAACTGTGGGTTTCTGACCAATTTGATAGTTTACGTGCACTATTCAACAGGAGAGAGGGATCAAACTCGAGTTGGGTGAGTGATGTTCAACAGCATACCCTCTGTATAGTTTACTACAAAAGTGTACTCGTATGCTGGTATGGATGCGACATAACATAAGAATAAAAACGAGGTTATGATTGGTCGCTTTGGAATGCCAGAGCAAAAGGCGCCGGGACTTGACCACCAAACTGAGAAAATTGGCCTCAACTCACAAATTAATCCTTTAAAAGCCCGATAATCAGGGTTTCAGTTCCGGATGCTCTGGAAATTTGAAGTAACCTGTTCCTATTAACGCTTCCAAACTCATATTTATAATCTAAGAAGCATGCAAACAGCCCCGGATATTTAACAAGCGATGACAGAATGTAATAAACTAGGCGGACGAGAACATCCACGTTTGATCGTGTCAAACAATAGGCGAGATACCTGAAGCTATTCAAGCTGAATTGAGTTTCTATTCCAACGAGAGTACTTTTTCGAAAACTTTTCTCCACCATAGAGGTGCGTGTATGCTTTAAACAGCACCGACCAGCGTACATCAAGCTTCGACAAGTTCTAGCTAATGGTATCCAGTAATATCTGTGTTTGTGTACGGCTTGTCTGTAAAGTGCATAAATGTTCTTAGTGTAGTTGACTGTTTCCTTAAAAATACATATTTTCCGCTTGGTCACAGTCTGCTAACTATTATGGTTTTTGTTTAATAATCTGAACTGAGAAAAGTACGGTCTAACACAACTCACCATAAGACGAGTCAAACATTCTGACAGACAGAACGAGCTAGTCACTCCTGTGCCCACAATTCCGACGTGCCTTTGGTGAATTGAAAGTGTTTATTCCAGTGTCTTCAGAGGCACTTACATATACGGTCTGTACAGCTCCAGAGAAGTCGGGTTGCGAACAAACACAATACTTTTAGGAAGCGTAATAAACTATTAACTCTGCCCAGTTCAGTCGGTTCCCACATGTATCGACTAGATCGTAATCACTTGACTAAAACCTGTAGATGTTCCGCGTCGAATGAAACTAAGCGGCTTTCGCATCGTGGATAAAGTAGGATAAAGCAAGTTTCTAGAGAACAAAACAGCCCAGTCTGGGCAACATTTTTGAACGAGCTGTCCACGCCACTTCGATAACACAGTATGTCACTTTAATCACAGCATCCATGCATGGATAAAATGGTCAAATAAGACATATTGGCAGGAAGTGGAACGAAACCACTCAGTAACAAGGTCACAAAGCTGAGTCATGTTAAACGATGTGCATCGTTTTGTTAAAACGGCTATAAACTGTTACGTTAAGGAACGCTAGTGAGGTAGCAAAACTAAAAACAGCGTGACGTACCTCAGATTCTATCGGAGACTTGTCCGTTTTCAATCAGTCTTCTGTTAATGTGTAAACCCGTGTTGTTCATGAATGCAGCCTTGAATTACTCATCGTTTGGAAAAAAATTATGGAGATCGCATAATCCGGTCAAGGAAATATGCTTTTAGTTTTCTTATTTACACTCACGTGCGTGCTAGTTCACAACCCAGCGTTGCCTTTTAAACGCTGAAACGGTTACAGAGACGTTTGTCAATAGCCATGTGTTATCGATCGTGGACCGGGGTGGCCAAAACACTGGGACGATGGGGCCGAGCGACGTGACGTGAAGTCCGCGTTCTGCCCCGTTTCTACTGGGATGACTGTAGTTATATAGTGGTCAGAAATGAGTTACTGAATAGCCGAAGTAGACGCATGCATACCTCACTAGGCTATCAGTGACAACAAAATGGACGAATAGAACAGAAAAGTTGCAGAGTTCAAACAAGTTAGGGTAATCACAGGTGTTCACATGTATTCAAGATAATCACCACAATATCTCACATTACCAGTATCCGAGAAGCAAAGATATTGCGGAGTTACCTTGGACTGCTGAGGCGCGATCGAAACTTCGACGGTTTTCGTTGTACGACAGAAATAAAAAAAATTGGGTGAAAGATCTGTGTACTATTGTCAAGCGACCGCGCAAACAGAGAGAAGGGCAGACCGGTATGCACAACGAATTTGAACAATATGCCAAGGTGATGCGGAAGCGTTGTTGTACAAAAGTGAAGTATCGTTAGTAAACGAAAATAGGAGAAACTCTACAGCACTGTAAGGTTGTCACCTGCAAAAGCGTTGTTGTACAAAACGGAGACAACATAAGACAACCGAAATCAGAAAAACGCCAACCTTGCCAATCTGACTAAGCAAGCAGACCTGTTCTTTTGAGTAAGCTCCCAGGTTTCGACTCCCAATTTTTTACGCGGGTCCACACTTGTGAGACGATCCGTAGAAAACTGATCATTTCATTTTTTTTCGTATAGTATGGAGATAACTGTTTATGAACATGATGAGTGTGGGTCTACCTATGTGGTAGGTGTTTTCACCGTGCAATATTAATTACACAACCAAAGTGCTTCTTCCACTTCGTTTCAGCTGCCCAGTGTGTTTACTTCCCCAACCGCTTGAAGACTGTCTTGATTTATTGTGCCAATGGCAAGGCTTTCCGAAATGATTCATTTGTGCGAGCCCTACAGAAGAACGCGTCAATGAAGAACAACTTGGCAACCACTTTAGCTAAAGCAAAAGTTTGCTTATTCATCCATTCCAATCGCGTTCAGGTGCACACAGTTGCACGTGCCACACGTTTGAACATTCTTCTGCCACAACTTTAGTCAACTACTGGATGCACACACGTGATCACCTTACATGAGCGTAAGGGAGAAACTTATGATGATCTGCGGTTGATAACAGAACAGTGACGCAATCAAAAGAATGAAAAAAATTCCCCATATTGGGTGGATCCGTGTTTTGTGGTAGTGTTGTTTAAAGTTATCTCAACATTATGGCAACTTTGGCATAAACCAATTCCATTAATCATATGTAACGTATTTTAGGGAACCCTTACACCATGAACAGCGAAAATAGTCCATGCGCCCCATTTATTTTTGCCTAGCTTTCTTCTATGTACTTTTGCTCTAATGATTTGCGGAAGCACTTGAGTTCAACTATTGTTGTGCCGTTGTAACCACGTCTTTCTGACATGTGATACGATGTAGGCCAGCGTAGTTTGCTTAGACGACGGCAGTTCCAGCCCAAAGAGACGACAGTCTACCAGATTACAGTAGTCTCTTGAAGTGTTGAGTTAGTGACCGCTTTATTATATCATCGATTTCCAGGCATGTGTGTGGAGTTTCGCGCCAAGAAAAAAGGCTTTAACCATTGTAGTTTGTGTGCCCGGAAATCACACAGGATGTCATCAACAAATACAGTCACTTTTAAGCATACCGAACAAGTAAACAAGAACCACCGAGCGTTCCGACATCATGCATGGAACAGCCGGTGAAATTTATCTAACCAAATATGGGTCACCCGTCGGCAATGTAAATTCATACTGACCGCGTTGTTCGCTGGTTTTGTCCAACCCTGTTTAGCTTCGATAAACGATCCTAACCAAGCAGTCCAAACCGTGAAGAGTGGGTGATGGGTGTCGATAAGTAGACGAGTGACCAATAGCAAGCGAAGTTCACTTAGCATAGAAACGGACGCATATGATTGTTGTGCGTCTGGAACGCCTGGTCCGTACCAGTTAAGCGCCAGCAAAGCCAACAGTGCAATTAATCAAGTTATCTCTTAATGAACCGATATGATCTAAGTGCATTACTGTTCTTCTTACCAGCCTTCTGACACACTGTAATTCTGGATGTTCGATTTGATCTAGCTAAAGGAATTAACTTTGTTCTTCGATTGGAAACATTTCACTTCGTCAAGCATTCCTGCGCAATAAATCATTTGTTATGCTTTGTAAGATCCGGGTAGAAAACACCAAGTACATTCTAATGGTATTTGGTTTCTTCTAACTAACTTTATAGCAAAATACGGGCTGGGCAGAATACACTATTCTCGCTGTGCTAGCGTTGGCTTCTCCGCTTTCTTAATGTTAATGCAGTTTTGTTATGACTAACCACCGTTAAAGTTGATGTTTCCATTATGACTGACTTCACTGTACATGCTACGCAAACAGTAACAAGATGATACGACACCTGTCGCCTCAGTATGGAACATGATTGTTTCAACACCGTTGGAATTTGCATGAGTGTACGCGGTTTAGACGTGAAAAGAAAGCATATCGAACAAGCTCGTTTCCGACGTTTCAGCATCCGGCTAGATACAACAGAGGCCACACGATCATCTGGACGTAGTCAGGAGCATCGTCCGGTGTGACTAACGCGTGGCTCGGCAGGATCGCTGTGCACTTAACGGAGTCCAACCATTCACTCAACCCCACCGACTCCTTGCTTCTTATCTATCGAGTTCCCTGTTTACAATCAAAGCATTTCAAAGGTCGCCTACTGGTAATCACAGAAGCCATCACCATTCATTTATTTCCTCCCATACTATGGACTAAGAAACATTTCGTCAAAATGATAAATCCTCTATGGTCCCGTGTTAATGTCCGGACTGAGCAGATTAGATAACCATGATCACTGTCATAGTGGTCATGCTTATTTTATAAAACCGACTGTTAAGAGTTACATAATTAGACTTCAAAAAACACGGTCCCCCCGACAGTGACAACCAAACATTCGATCCCTTATTGTACCTTCTTTCGCACGATGTGAATTAGTCCTACAATGTGAACATACCGATGGTTTTTTACGGTAACCCGCCACAAGACAAGATGAGGGTTCACAGCCAGCTACAGAAGGGAAGATTCAGTCGCTTCATTACTATCATGGTAACGTGTAACTGAACTGACTCATTAAGCCTTAAAGAAGCGTGTACGTTCTTCCGACGAACGTTGAGTTACGCACGTATAACCAACGACCCCAAATATCAGAACCAAACCAGGACGCTGGAAACGTGGTACTACTGACATAAACAATATAACCAATCACAAGAACACACCTCAGTTCGTTTGCGTTCGTGGGGATAAGGCACAATGTTTGGCCGCAATAGGCCGTCAAGGGTCCAAGGGGCACGACAAGTACAAGCACAAACGACCGAGAGACAATGACGAACCGACCAAGTGCGATCAGATCGGTCTGATGTGTGTATAAATACCGGGGCTTCGGGCAGACCGATTAGCTGGTGACAGTTTAATGGCGGCCCGTATTCTCTGGGGGTAGGGCGGGTGAGACTGACAGATAACGATAGGTGTGGGGCGGGTGAGACTGACAGATAACGATAGGTGTGGGGTGGGTGAGACTGACATAACGATAGGTGTGGGGCAGGTGACTGGGATTCAATGACTGAGGGAGGCGGCCTAGAGGAATTATTACTTTTAGGCGTGTTGTGGGGATAACGAAAAGCGTGTACTTGGACGGGGTCACGAGGAAGGGCGCGGCAGGGTCAGTCGAGGGGAATTTTGACCTCCAAAAATGTCCTACAAAGCGGTACACATATGTTGAGTTGAAACGGCTGTCTGTGAAAATAAACACTAATCTTCGAAACTACCGTCTGTCATGTTCTAATTTGGTGCATCTTTTTTAGAGCGTAACTCACAAATAATGTAGTTACCTTGACTAATAGTTAGATTCGAACTGAGCAGCTGCAAATGTGTAATGCGTTTTCCTTTTACTATGTCGAACAGTTCAATCGTCGTATACAACCAGTGTTATTTGCTATTTTCCTTTGCGATTACGTAATCAAATTCCTCCGGTTACATTGTACGCCATTATGTAAGTATGTTTGGCTGTTAGGTTTGTTGCAGAGAAACACCGTTTCAAAATTCTTACAAGCGGCCTCCATTTTGGGAGGATTTGAAACCATCGAGCAGGAAGCAATAAGTAACAGTCGTTAACTGCGGCTTGAAGACAGTAAAATAAAATCTTGCTGAGAGAACAGGGTCAGCGCTGGTTTCAATGATTCTCCGTCAGAATAGTGGTTGAAGTTTTTGTCACGTTGATCACAGGCATGCTTTCCTTGTACACTACGAAATTCTGTGTAACGAGTACTGGCTACCGCGGCATGGACTATTCAATCCCAATCAGGCGATCGTATACTTTCAAATTGACCATCACTCACATTTGATCGCAGCGTTCGCATTCAGATAGACTTTCCAACCAGCCTCTTTCGAAAAGAAGCACTAGACTCGAGTTTCGTTCTCATTAGAGCTCGTCAGTAGTGCGTATCCTTGCCACGGCCGGGATTTGAACTCCGGACATTCCAATCATGAGGCAACCGTGTTAACCACTGCGCCATTGACCTCACATTAGGCACGACCGAATCATCAAATCTGAACGCTCAACCACTCTCGCTTGTGAGCAATGATCAGGTTGCCCGATCGTCTCGAGAGGAGACACAGTTACTGCCTGTTAACTCCAATCGATAACCCCGCGATTAGGACTTCCGAGACAGGTCGAAATCACAGAACTCATTAAACCTGCAAGGCGATATTTTAGATTACCGATGAGTAGTCGGGGATTTGGTTTATTTTCCAGTTGGCTGGAAAGTCTATCTGAGTGCGAACGCTGCGATCAAATGTGAGTGATGGTCAACTTGAAAATAAACCAAACCCTCGACTACTCATCAGCGATCGTATACTTTGTTAACAGAAAAAATTTTGTAAGCCGTGTATTTGCCGTGACCTCTGTTCAACAAAATTTTCAACCTCATCTCTATGTGTGTGTGCACCCCCATACCACCTTCGTCAAAAGTGATGATACGTCTTGTGGTTGTCGGTGATTCCTACTTACTTATTTTTAGTCGGTTAAATAACGTCATTTTCAACATTGACCCAATGGCAATTACGAGCAACTTCCAGACAAAGTGCCGTTAAGAATCTATTACAGTTAAGTTACCGGATCGTCAGCATACTTGTCTGTGTTTGTTTGACCGATGGGGTGTGGTGAGCACCGAGCAGAAGACGTCAACATTCCTTAATATTTGTGAATTTTGCACACTCATCAGGACCATAAACAGTTATGCGAAGCTGGTGTTGTGATGGGTAGTTAGCAAGTGTCTTGCGATGAATGTAGTGGCGTTTTGTCCTCACCGAATGTTACTCACTAGTGGATGAGTTAACACACCTCTCAACCACTTTTGGATATACTCCTTTGCCTTAGTTTCAGGCATTTTTCTGTCCCATCGATTTAAGTGTTCTCACCACCGCGGAAAAACTAGTGGATACAATGGCTGGTAGAAAACACGTGACTGCTTTTTGCGGGGTGGGGGGGTAGAGACAGCCTAGTCATTGTGACCAAAGCCCATAGTTCACAAATTCCTAAGAATGTCGAAATCCCGCTGATCAGGCGTCGGCAACCGGCTTTTTGGGATGACAAACAACTGGCTGTCACTCTACGTTTTTCATGGCTTTAGCCATAAGCATCATTCACGATCCAGTCCGATTTGTATGTTAACCATTTCAATTAACCCATTATCTTTTTGTGCTGATGTCAGTCACAAGTTTGTGACGGATAAAAATGTGTGAAATGAATTCATACTCTCATCTGTGTCCTCTGGTTATTCTATTCAAATAGTTCAAACGTTTCAAATGCAGAATGGTGTACAAACCTAACCTTCCCCCCACGGTAGACAGCAGACTTGTGCCATTAAAAAGCAGGGCACAATTTTTCACATTTACGTCTTTCACAGGCTGATGGTGACAAAATTGGGTAATTACCTCGATGTGAAGTGGCCCCAATGAGGTGGATATTGGTGGAAAACGCCCAGAAGAACGTCCCAAACAGTTTAGCAGGTCGTCTAAATACGCAAAACTTATTTGACCATTAAGATGCAGCGCGGTGACAGCCGATGATAATCTGAAACGATGGTTCCCAAGTCCTTTTAGGCCGTTCTTACTTTATCAGCCTCATTGTGTTATTACCAGGACAACTTTGGCATAAATCATTTCCCAGTGGGCTGGAACAATTTAAGCACTAAAAATTAATATGTAAAAGGATTCATGCCAGTATTCAGCAAAAGCGTTCTGCTTAAAAGGGCGTCGACGGTGACACTCACATGCCGGTCGCATAGACACGTTATGAGGAGGTATTTCATATCCTGCTATATAGGCGGTCAGCATACAGTATTCACTGAGTTTATAGCTGAGAATAACGATTATCTTTGTATTCACCCCAGTTAATCATATTAGGCTAGCGGAACAATGCACGATTTTGCCACCATAATCTAAATAGCACAGACCTATCTTCCTGATTCTAGTGTGTTTCATAAATGCAACGCTACTTGAAGAGGAAGCCCTAACAAGGAAGTACTCTTATCCAAGAAACATTCAAACGTGGTATGAAATACTTCGGTAGCAAATGTCACCTCTGTAAAATGTTCTCACATACAAAATACTTCTTTAGGGGTGAAACATTCCCAGTCCCACCAGGAGGAAGCACAACAGCAATCTTGCTCGGCAAACTGTTCGCACACTGATGGTAGGACGCTCAGCGGGATACGTAAAACACACACTTCGGTCTGGCAAGCCGAACTCCTATATACCTACACCTAAGCAACTATTCCCGTTACACATCAGTGAGGACCGTTTACAGCTACGTATGAAACATTCACTACTGTGGTTGTTTAACTACGGCGTGTTGCACGGCTATACACGTTGCCGTGTGTTTTCACGGCAGAAAATGCTGAATGATGCAATATCGGTTAGTCTAGTCTTGACATCTGTGCATCACTTCGACTCGACTGTATATAATTTTTATCGAGTACCTCAGGGTATAAACCTTCTTCGCTGCATGACTGCTGTGTAGTCACCAGCCACAAGCCTCGGCAACCAGACAGAATATTTCCTTGAATGACTGTAATATTGCGTTGTATCGTGCAAACCATAATAGGTTAAAACGCCCTCCTCAAGAAAAAAACCATACCGTGCACGTTTACACCCCCCTGGAAAGTGTCTTCTGCTCGATAAATTGTTTTATTTACCATGGGATCGATAAACAGATTGGGAATAACACAACGTTTCGAGCAATTTGTAATACTCTACGTTTCAACCACCTCGGGTGGCCTTCCCTAGGAGTGTTGTAATCGAAATTTCGGTTAATCGAATTCGAATTAATTGAATTTCGATTACAACACTCCTTAGGAAGGCTACCCGAGGTGGTTGAAACGTAGAGTATTACAAATTGCTCGAAACGTTGTGTTATTCCCAATCTGTTCATCAATAACATGTTAAACACGACGCCCAAACTATTCAACTTCATTCGTACTACATTTGGTGCGGATATCTTACCATGCGATTCTTTTCTGAAACCTCTGAACCTGGCCAAGCGTGGCGTTGACCACCATGAAGAGTGCGTATATCACTCGACATGTGCCAACATCAGCAGTCTTCTCCGGTAGAATGTAACCCATCCCATTCCGTAGGACGCCTGTCGACCGGTGAGCAAATTCACTTCAGCCGCAAACGTGTAATGAGGATGAACCGCTTCTAACGTCAGCCACTCATGAAGTATAACACCGCCTTCGTTGCTTCCGCTACTGCGGGAAACACGCATGGGTTTGGTCAGCAAAATGCTGTAAATCAGGTTGAAGGGGTACGATTTGAAACAAATTGTGAACGCTAGAAATCTGGTATCAGTGCAGATAGACAAATTACCCTATAAGACTACTAAACTCATGCCCAGTGTGTTGGATTTTTGTTGACATGTTAGCGGGATCATGATGTAAAGAAGTCTAACTATTCGATCGCTGGGATCCGTGGATGAACTGTTGCTCCCTACAGACCATAGTTACTGTCGATGTTCGTCAAGTCATAGAGTTCCATAGACGATACGTATATCGACAGTTTTTGTTTTCCGTTCGAGTTTAAAAGTTTGCTGTTCATTATATACGAATGCTGTGCATCAATCCGTCAGCTGAGGGAGCTATAAATAGCAATCCAACTCGCACTCGTAGTAGCAGCCGCATTTACTGGTGGCAAAATATACAGTTTTGTAACGTGCGTATCTCATTGCAATGAAGCTAAAACATGGAGTAAATGATCGGCCAACTGAACGTGTGGTCAGTGTGCAGCCTAGGCCAAATGCTGGCGGCCTACGTGCCGCACGCGAGATGGTGAGAAGCATTGACCTTCAAAATGTGGTGCGATAACTTACGAGAGAACATTAGATGTGCACGGAACAAGTGAACTTTGAGACAATGCCGTTCACTCTTCGTAACGCTATCCAAATTCACGCCTTCTCCGCTTGCTTAGCTAAGTGGCACAGACTTACGGTGCGGAAGCCAGGAACCAGAATAGCATATTCAGACCAGTAACTAGCAGGAAATAACGAACAACCTTAGAGAAGTCAAGGCCGAAAAAGGCGACAGATCAACCCATGTGTTTTTTAACTGAGAAATTTAAGAAACTCACTGCATAGCTATAAGTGGTTGAGAAAAAACGCGGATAGTTCGCCTGAAATGTTATTCTAAATACGGACGACTGTGCACCTAAAATGGAAACCGGCTAAAAACGATCCATCAGACCATCACAACCGGAAGTCAAGAGTTGGTTGTTCTAATTTCAAAAACTTTTACTCGCAAACCTTGGTATCTGAGCGTACAATACACCATTTACTTGCAAACGTCAGCATAAATTAGGCAATCGCTACAGAAGGCAATTTACTGATAATCCCACTGTTACACTGAAATAACTCATATAAATAAGAGTCGCACTGCATCCTATAAGTGACTCTTCAACAGTAAATTCACTACTGACCAACGTAAGAAGGAGAAGGAGCAAAATGTCAACTAAATTTCCTTAAGAAAACGATTTGTAGTAAGCAAGCCGCTACAAACCAGCTGTCGATCAGACGGTCAATGAAAGGTCTGCGTTTTGCGTAGGCGTTCAAAATAAGATTGGAATATTTGAAGATGGCGGAAGAAGACATAAAGTCAGCTGTATAATCCGCGAACAGGTTCGCGTGTGAAATTGCGATAGACCTTGAAATGATCAGGAGAAAAGAGTTGCAATATGCCTAAGAAGGGGTGGCTGGCACCAATCCATCTGAACAGATATAACATCATTAAAGTTTGCTGGTTCAACAACACTCAAGAAACGACTAAGTTGTTCTCCTCTCAACTACTTCAATCACTCGCGCGGCTTTTCGCATGACTGAGGTGGAAGCAAAAGTTGTCAGCACTTGTGCATCAGGTCACACACGTCTGACAGTGATGTCGACTGTCTCGGTGACGGTGGCAACAGTGACATTATCTCTGAACGCAAGCGAGTGACAACTCGATTTTTCGTTGCTTTATGCGGTTTTGCATGTTCGTATCAGCAAAACGTGCCGGAAACGTGCAAATTTACATTTAACTGAGAACGTCCTTCATTCTTTCCATTCGATCAGCTGAATCATTGAGCTTCGATCCAAACAGGTTAAAGGACTGTGCTGTTCATTGTTAGGAAAATCGTCCTTCATCCACTAAATCTTTCGTTTGAGTGAATGCGTTGAAATTGAGGTTGCCACGATCAGCTTTTGACGACACGGGTGTGTATATCTTCTCATTGTATACACATTTCTCAATTTGGTTGTGTTCCTGATTATTTTTATAGGCTTTTGTATTGTAGTCATGTGATCTTGTTCATTGAAAATACCTCCAGCTTTCGACTGTAGATCAGTGCCTGATCAACGAATGGCTAATTAGGCGACCAATTGGGCGGATTTTCACACTCATTTTTCCTATTCAGACTTTAAGTAGTCTGACAATCGCAATTCGCATGATACTTCGTCTTGGAGGTTGGGGCTGTGTTCGTGTGTGACGAGATGATGGAACGGAACTACCGAGTGGGTTCATTGAGGAACTAACAGTGCCAGCAAAGAGATCTATCAGGAAAGTCTGCAGAGCGTTGAATGTAACGCCATCCTTCCTGGCTTCCTCTAGCGCCCACTTGAAAATTTCCCAAAATTGTTACGCTTGACAGTTTGTCCGAGAGTGAAACGGTGACGATTTGATAGGACGAACACTGGTTCTGGGACAAAATTAGGCGAAGAGATGTGACGGAATTTGCATGTCGCTGTCCGTCACCAGAGTTTTCAAGCACTCACATTGTTCGACTGGTTGATATAAGTGTTGAATAATCCTCGTAAATGCAATATTTCGCAGTATGAGGATTTCAGGTTACTTGCTATAGACGTCCATGTTGAGGGGGGATTTTTTCATTCAGTGGTTCCGTCAAATCAACTTGTGTACGCAATTGTAACGCTGCTGGGATCTGCCAAGATTACAGCAGCCTTTTTAGGGCGAACTTCAGGACAGTGTGCATTTTAAGCACGTACTTACCAGGTCTTCCAATCCGTAGTACAGTCCTGACCATCAGATACAAATACGAGCAAAAGTCATCAACTGACTGATTCCCGCGTGCCCGGCATGAAGTTGTCGGGTTGGTATGACCGTACGCTCGTTAACCAAGGTGCAACGACCGAAGAATGATGGGGAAAGCAGCGGAAGCAGCTTGAAGTTGTTCGATCTACCTCTACTGTAGATGGGGGAACACTTAGGTTGCTCGAACTTATGAGACATCGTGGGTTCTCTGCTCTCAAAATGTATACGTGCCGCAATTCCCTCGATTCAAAGTTCATTGCTCACTCGTTTTGTGGGACTAACCTATAGGTAAGTGCTTGTGTCATAGTGTGCCTTTAACGTGTGTGAGTAAGTGGTAGTCTGTCAAGTCTGTACACTGATCTTGCACGACACCGATAAAACAATCACACATTTTGTGCACGGAAAAGTAAGGAAGGATGTCTGGAATATAAATGAATGTCCACTCTAAGCCTAATCAAATAGACAAGAACCAAGACAGCCGCTGGTTGCGAATGGATCGTTTAGTTCATAGTGGCCAACCTGTGCACAGTATCTCTCGCTTTCTCCTAATAAGTTTTCGTTGGGTCTAATAGCCTTTTAAAAACAGCAGGTTGCATTCCCACCTTAATTCTTTAGTCCACTGTAGCTCGCTTCTCACCATGTCGGCTGACCTAACCTGCTGCTTTGTTGAACTAGCTTATTTTAGAGGATTAATGGAACTTCCTCAGAACACATTTTTATGCACGCAGCTAATAACAACATAGGATAGTTGATCAAATTTATCCGGAAAACGGAGACCGGATTTCGGTTTTACTTGATTCAGCAATTAAGTGTACCTACTTGTATTGAGAATGAATGTTTAGCTTAGACGCACTTGTGTAGACTGCCCACTGTATGTAAATTTAAATTCGTCACTTATCTCACAAACACTTTACTCCTACTCACGCCATTTCCAGAAGACTCCAACAAGAATAGTCTTTCATGTTTCACTTGTCGAACTGAGCGACATTACTTAGTTTATCACAAATTTTAGTGCCAAGTTTGCTTAAGTTCTTCTTTCCAACCGATGTTTGTGTGCACCAGCGGCCTTCGACGCTCACTCCCAAACATGGAATGATCGCATTGTTACATTTTCTATACACTAATACGTGAACACCACTTGTACTAAAAGTCTAAATTAACTCATCACACAGTCCTTCAAAAAGTGAATATTTGTCGCGAGATACTAATATTCCGTTCTGCTCCCAGTGATTGCTAACGCAATAGCACAAGCTGCAAATAGCAATAACTGGTGAACAAACCATCGGCGCGCATTATTAGGGCGATCGGTGCCATGACGGGAAAGTGACCTCGTCAACGTCTTCTGCGCGCACAAACCCGACTAATGTTGCTCACATTAATTTACCAAGAGCCAGGAGTTTCGGGCGATGATCACGTAGCCAGCTTGATTGATTTGACTGGGTCGTGCAATTGACAGGCTACCAGAATATGTAAGAAGTCAATCTTGCAAACAGCTGCTTTCGGTAATTCTCATCGGGCTTTTACGATTACATGAGAATACGTGCGGGTTATATTTGAAATTATGACGAGTTAAATAAGAACATTAAGATTAGAGAAATGGTACAGATCACAGCCTACTGGGGGAGGGTGGGGTGTTGGTGAATGTGTTCGGGTGTTATACGAGCCTGTCATGAGAGATTCGTTCATCAATGTCAAGCGGTTCACGCTTGTTCGAGTTTCAAATGGATGTGGAATGATTGGCCAGGGGAGGTGGAGGGTTTGTACGAATTGTTTTTGGACACACAGGCAGGGGTTGTGCAGTCTGATAGCAATAGCCTCAGCGATTGATAACAATCGCATTCTGACCAGAATAGGCATGGCAACAAATAAAGCCAGGTTCTTCGGGTTTACTGCAGCTGCAACATGTAGTTCCCCAATTTTGACGAACTGGACAGGGAGAAAAGTATGCTTTAACTTTCCTCATACATTGTCAGGCGTAATCATCTAGTCGATCTACATAACGAATGGGCTCCAAACTAAGCGTCACTGGACTATTTCATAGCATATCATCTTGTCAACTGATATCATGTGTTAAGGTTTCGAAACTCCTATTACTGTGCCTGATGACTGCTAAGTAGTCTGCTTGCAAAAGGGCGAACAGATTTCTCTACATCAGCTGACGCGTCCACAGTGGCTCAAATTAATCGGTAATTTGGCCAATAGTAATTGGTTTCCCAGCAGAATCAAAGTGTACGTCTAATGGTAGTCGCAGATTTTAAGGTTGGTCGTGGCGAGAATCGAGCTATCCACAGAATGCACTTCTGCAATCTACATAAAGTTATTCAAAAGGGATTACCTCGAGAACTGCGTAGTAAAAGGTACCATTATCATTTTTATCTACCGCTAATGCTAACAACGAGTAATCTTGACAGTCATTGCGATTCAGCCAGCTTGGGTGATGAAATTAAACACGGTATACAAGGCTATTCGTTTCGATGGTGTATCTGCTTAAACACTCAATGATTTTAATCAGTATTTTGTGCAGCCATTAGTGACGATTTTGATTATTCTTGTAAGAAGGAGAAAACAACAGCCGTATTTAGAACTGTGTGGTCAAGTCAGGTATATACTTCTTCGTGCTTCCCGTAATTCTTATATGTCGTTCTTAAGGTAATTTCAACCAGTGATTAACCTTGTAACGTTCAATTCAGGTATAGTGAGAAGGTCGAAATACTGAAAGTGTCAGTCTGTCTGAAGCACCTACTACCGTCCTCTTTGATAATAGGTGTAAACATATATGCACTGCTGTCATGGCCAAAGTTAAGCATGTGATCATTCCATAATCTTACTTTGCTCGATCACAGTGGGACAAGATGTTCTTCCGGTGACATTTTATTGCGAACGTTTTTGTGTTGTTCAGTCGTTTGGCTGCATTTCAAATATTATCTCAGTTAGCTGTTTCGCTCTACACTTTCAGATTACACCGCGATATGTTAGTGAATTCCATTTTCCAGCTCACAGCAATATATATCTTAGTATTACAAGAAAGCGTAAACGACGTGGTTTCGTGACAGCAAAGTTAATCTCAGAAGATCACAAAAACTGTGTATAAGAAAGTTTTCTGCCTTCTATTAAGTGGGTCTTCTAAACTGGCGACGTTAAGTTTTTCTCAATTAAATTATACACGAATGGTTACCGCGATCCTTTTATGCGACATTCAGTTATCTCCAGCCTCCGTTTTCTCCAATGTGATTCCTCCTACATTACCCATTTTGAAAGGGGTAATGACGCGTATGTAATGACACTTCGATTCTCTTCAGATAATTTCAGGAACTTAGTATACATTGTGTATGGGGATCACAAATAAGAAATATTTGGTCCAGTTATGTCTCAGTTAGTCAATCGGGTAAAAACTTAAGTAGCGTGATACAATTTATGCACGGTGAATGATAAGGAACGCGAAAAATTCTCAATACAATTAAACTAATATAAACCAAAATAGTATTATCGTTGCGATACTGGTACACAGAGAGTAGTAAGTGTACATGATGAAACGGGATGAAACGGGGCTAAAGAATACTCATCAAGTGAAATTGAAGTGAATGGTAGAACAAAGTGGGTAGGGGAGAATAACAAGGACAGTATCAGCAATCTTGTCATATGAAGTCTAAATCCGTTGAAGAAAATGGGTTAGAAAGGAATAGGAAAAGTTAGATAGAAACTAGGGAGACAGCCTTTTCTTTTCCAACTCAACGAGATATTGGTCACCAGAAGTTTTGTGTACGCAGATTAGAATTCAGTCAACGTACGCTGTCTGACAAAAAATGTGTACAGGCTCTGTTGGTATCAACTGACTGGCTTGGACCTAGTTTGTAAAGGGCATGACTCTCACAGTTCGCTGACAGAACAGCCGTTGACCATCTCTCGGTACCGGTCGATTATGTGGCTTTTGTTGAACGCCTCTCGGTTACCCCGCCAACATCTTACTCCACTCAGCACAACTCTGTCAAGCTGGGCATACTGACCGTCAGCAGCCAAACTTTAACGGTCGAATGGAAGTAGAAGGTGAAGTGATTATCCAAGATTTTGTCATAGAAACTTCGACGAATTGGTACGAGTGTAGATATTCAAAAGTGAGTGGCCGACTGATCGCCCGAACGTTCCCACAGTGAAAAACATCATGCTTACTTTGTTTATGCGGAAGCATTCGTCTGGCTAATTATGAAAATGGATTTGCTTTTCTAGGTCAAGTCGTCAGCGTTTGAACTATTTGGACCTAGTACACGAAAAATTACTATTGATTTCACGGGTGAATAGTAGGGAGTTTGAGTTTTTTAAACCATGTTTAGTTGGTTCAATGAAGACAAAAGCTTCAAACTAACTAAGTCCCCATCACAGGGTTATCGATGGGATAAAACATAGTGGTTCTATTCATTCCTTTTTCGAAATGATCAGGCAACATTATTCACGCTAGATTTTGGTTAGATGTTCAGCTATCACCATTCACCCATGCCTATTGTGAGGTTACTGGCGTTGTGGTTAACAGACACGAGAGTGGCAGTGCAAATTCCGGTCCGGACGAAGATGTGCACTACTGATGAGCTCAAGTAAGAGCGAAACTGGAGTCTGCTGCTTCTCGAAATGGGCTAGCCGAAAGGCTTATCTAAATGCGAAGCGTACGATCAAGTGTGGGTAGTGTTCAATTTTGAAATGACTTAAATCCCTGAACCTTCACTAATGACTACTTCGTAGTGAAGGTCACTTATAGTTGATCGCGGCTGCCACACTCCCAAAAACCTTTCAGTCGGTCTCCTCCGAAAAGAATCACTATACTTGAGTTTTGCTCTTGTTAAAGCTTGCCAGTAGTGCATACCTTTGCCACTTCTTGAATTAGACCTCCAACCACGTTAATATGAGGCAACCATTTTAACCACTGCTTCACTGACTGTACTTCAGGCACGCTGGTAGGCCACATTTACTCGTAAGTACTGCTGACAAGCGCGACCGGAGTTCAGCCGTGACAAGTCGAAATATCGCTCAACAAGCTTATTACTTTCTGTTATTTCAACTTGTAGAGGAGTCCCAGTCACGGCTCATGGACTGGTGTCTTTTCTCGAGGTGATCAGACCAGTTGAGTTCACTCAAAGGTGAATGTGTAGGAGAATTTGAGTTTGACAACTATTAAATTTGTCCGTCTAGGACGGATGAATATTTCAAGGTTGCGATGCCCAGCTCGACCAGTGTAGTCCCGTACGAAGGGTTGAACTGACCAGCAGAGTGAATTCATACTGATTATACTGCTCATTTCATGCCAGTTAGCCTACGACACTTATGATATGGTGACCAGTTCTGTGGTACGGTGACACAACGGGTTTGTGTAAAAATCCGCTGGCTGACGACTAAGTGATATTCAATGAAGATAAGTAAAGCGGTTAACAGAGGGAAGCAACGAATCCAGAGCGATGACTGCCTTCTTCTTAACAGTTCTGAGCCGACTAATCAATGCTAACCAACCCTGGCAGTGTAGTTTGTCCGCAGGCGTGCATTATTCTCCATTACAAGGATTATTTTGTTCAGTCTAAGTTTGAAATCCACTCCGAAGACGGTCCTCTAATTCTCTGAGTGTCCTATCCGTAAGAGGTGCTTTATCTTACTAATACACAGCCGACCTCTGAATTACTGGGCCACATCGGCACGTGCCGAGGTGACTGACAGTTTTGTCGACCTGTATGTGTTCACAGACAACAGCATCTACTGGGAGGAGCCTAAAGTGTTCTATGGACCAACTGTCGGGACGAGGGTTTAATTATTTTGATGGGCATTCGCACACCTGAACACCAGATCGGTGGTCGATTGGATTGGTAGGGCAGAGGAGGAAGACAAAGTGCTAGGGGGAATTGGATTCAGGTCAGTTTGATAAGTGTCTTCGCAATCTGTTGTGAAAGATCGCAATGTCCCGGTTCAATGTTCGACATTAGTCCCTCTGCCCCCCACCACGTTAACTGACCGTTGTTCCTCGGGCGTTCGTATATGTACTTGTCTGTTTACGTAACCAAACCCCAGACTGGTAAACAATCTGCAATACAACCTGTGCGTCACCCTATAGAAAACCCAGCTGCAAAAGTGTTGCACTTCGGTCACTAACCGACTAGCGACAGAGATAGCACGCTAGCTGAGCCAAGTGGCAAACCTCGGAAATCTGAACTTTCAGGATTAGTTACCCACCTATTCCAATCTGTCTTGGACTCCATCGAATGACGAGAAGGATTGGCTTACCAATCAGGATTTCTTGACAAGTTCAAGCTGAAATCCATCAACCACTGCTAGAGAATAAAATTGTATTACTAGTGAGTGACGACAAAATCCTACAAGTTCTGCAATTGGATCGCTTCTACATTATAAAATCTTTTGAAGTGCTTGCCAGTAAAACAATATAATCCGTTGAAAACATTCAGACACGCAAACAAAAAGGCACCTGGGCTTTCCCGCAAGTGCTTGGGACGCAAACACCTTATTCCGCAAAAGCCAATTGAACGGTGCTGTGAGGGTTTTTCCGGCGTATTCAAATTTGATTAAGACCGAAGTGTCATCCCCCCGTGAAAGACGGAGTAAAATTCTGTTAGGGCTGTGAACGTAATACTTTTGACCAAAACGTATAGGGCATACATATTACTTCAGTCTGTTGCAGTAAACTTAGAACGATTTTTAATTGTGTTTTTGTCGCAATACGTCAAGCGTTAAGAAAAGTTGACTTAACAAATCCACGTTAATGTACAACCATTGCAAACGCCTCAGAGCCCTGACAATGAGAACTTGCTCTGCACGCGTGTTGGCGGGACCTGTTGTGGTCGTTCTCTACTAAACGTCCGAAAGTGAAAAGTTATCATTTTGTTCGAGTTCGTCAGTAAAAGTCAGCCTATTGTGCACTTTTTTTAAAAGCTGTTGTACAATTGCTGTCCGTTGTTGATCGCTGAATGCAGCAAAAAGCCCTCTTAATGTCGCTCGTATATTGACGTGTTCGAAGGCTCAGTTAGCCTCTTGAGTTCTTAGTGGTAAGTAGCTATATCCTCCAACGCTGACTTTGATCGACTTCCAATTACAGCAATCTTCTTAATTATGAAGATGCAGTCGGACAAAGCCAGACATCTCACGCACATATTTATGTAATTTAGCAAGGTCATCGCATGGAAAGCCAAGTGCCAAGGACTAGCTATTCCTAGTATAGAGGAGGCCCAAGTAAGTACGCAAAGTAAATTATACACTTAGAGGAGACCCACTTTGGAAAATTCTGGACTTTAGTTGGATTAGAACCAGCGTGTCCACGAAAAGTGTTGTACCAGCTGAGCTACGGAGTAACAGTAGAAGCTCAGAAATTTCGCATGTGAACTCAGTGTCATATTCACAAGCGGCGTTCATCCACATAAACAACCAGAATATCCATGAATGATCACTCAATAGTAAAGGAAAATACTAACCCTGTTTGACGTTCGTGTTCGAAATCGGCTTCATAAAGCTGAAGGTGTACTCCAGGATGTACACCACCAGTTCGAATCTCATCTGAGCAACATGGCGACAGCGATAGCTAGTCATAGAGAATACTGTTCGCTCAGTCACACTCAATTGGCGTATCTTAGAAAACCTCAACGTTCTTGTTGGCAAACCAAATTTAGGTAACGCGCTTTTGAGAATAGTGTTGTCATTTAATTCTAATTAATGTAGGTTGTCTAGTGTCTACGGTTCATAATTATATTTTACAACTCTTGTATATTTTTGTACATGTTGTTTCGTTAACTTCACTTGTACAGTTGTTTGAAAGCATTATCATTTTTTCAAAATTTGGTTGTCTTGATCAATAAAACGGGAGTTATCGCGCGCCGTCTCTGTTTTCTTCATTTGCTTGGATATTTGGGCAGAGTGAAACTTTTCTAACTTTGCGCGTTTCTTGACCAATCGACACCGAACGTTGGTCATTCCACGTCGTGTGTGGAATTACCTATCAGTTGTCGTCCGGACCTACCTCTTGGCGTTGTCTTTCTCTCGGGCGGCAGCCTATCCAATTCCACGGATTTTGACTCATCAATGAGACATTCCCAATTTTTGGATGCGTCTTCCTTTTACTTATGCGTATACCTTTTTTACACACCCGTTACCGTTACAACTTCTTTTGGTGTTACCATATTTTGGTCCTCCTTATCATTTAACTAATTAAGCCACTACAATTGCTAAGTGTTTAGGTGAGTTTACGCTCCGTCTTTTGGATTGGCATCAGCAACGAACCTTAAAGCATCTAACAGGGAGGACTGCATGCTTTTGATATAAAAGTTCTGATTCATTACCTCCGCTCCAGATCACATATTTGAAGTCAACGTAGTCACTTCTTTCACAACGCACACGTTTTTTTCATGTAACTGTCATTGGTGGCTGATAGGCATTCGTTAGGGCTGCCGGGAGAGGTCGTTCAATTTGGATTTGAGCCAAACCATAGATGCTGATGGGATGACCCTTAAGCATCTGCTCTGCTTTGTGTTGACATTCCACCTGGGACTGCAAGCTGATCAGATGATTCACTTGTGGTGGCTGACACCGTTTACTTCGTTTTTGCTTTCGCTGAAAGCAAAACTGCAAAAATTCTTCATATAGCTGTCAAATTTCTCATGGAAATCATGCATCCTGCCCCCACTGGAGAGTGACGCTGCTTTCTTCTGTCATTTTCACATTCAGTTGGGTAACGGCCAGCTTGCATCAGTTATAGAACTTGATGTGATGAACCGAATTCAGTTAGTCAGCGGCTGACACCAAAAGAGTGGACTTCACAAAATTTAATCTCCGAACGTTATACCTACAGTGGTTTCGGTTTGACCATGGGCAGTAATCAGCCGTCAACCGTAGGTAAAGGCAACCAAACCATCCGGTTGGGTAATTCAACTCCGATCAAGGGAAAGCACAGAATGTGATTACTACTCTGTACTACTACAACTCAGTGTAAGCTCGGGAATTCTAGTACTAGTTCATGTGATCAGTGCAATCTGAAGTTGACACAGCAGCACGACTATCCGAGTGATCCATCCATACAGGTATCTGGAAATAGTGGTTAATGATTAGCTGACGTCACCCAATTACTTATTAAGATTTCGGTATTCTGAAAGTCTTGTCGGCTCGATGGGCAGACAAATGCCTTGTGTGTGGTAGATCGTCAGTCTTTTGAAGAAATCGGAGCTCCTGTTTGTCACATCCCAACGATGTTACCGGAGGAGGACGCCGTAGTGTTTTATGAAGACGATATGGGCGTACAATCATTCCACCACCACATACCACGACTTTGAATGCTTCGACATTTGAACAAAACGTTCTGAAAAGAGCCACACAGAGAACATTCCAGAAACTTTGTTGATTTACCGAAGAATTAGGAGGGTAATCTTTCCAGCTTCAGCGGCGGCCAACGTGAGTCGAACTCAATCGTTTCTGTGTTCATTGGTAGAATATTGCAGCATCCAGTGGCGAAAGAACCAGCTTGGATAAACTGATCGTATGCCGATACCACTGGTATGATTTCCAAAGGAGTGAAGTACATTTTAGCGCACGCCTGCAGAGTAAACGGCTGGTGTTGACTTGGTGTATGGCTTCAGTGACCAGAAGTCTGGGGCGAAAATCAGAATAATGTGTTTCCTAACAATACACTGAAAACGGAAGCTATGCAACTATCATTTGCAGCGAAAATGCATGAGACTACATTGTTTCGTTAAGACGGCTGTATAAAAACAGTTATTTTTTTTACTGAATTCAAAGTTTGCAGTCCGGATCCCACCCCCATTAGCGCGCTTCTGAAGACCACCAGCCTAGAAAGTTCACAAATATCAGTCATCACGCAAAGAACTGAGTTAAAAGTGCTGTGAAATATGGCGGAAACAACGTGAACCTTATCAGTTGTGTAGCACGTTTCATTGAAAACTGAGGAAATACTTCACACTAGCTTCCCTCGAAATAATTCCCTCCTAGTTTTGTTATGACATTTTTTGACAGAATTGTGATCAGAACATGCACAATACTTTTACACCACGTCAATTTTTAGACAATTTGCCCGGAAATTAACGTAACAATATCATCACTGTGGAGTATATTTAGAAGAGGCTATGTGAAATCCCATGGTATGCATATAGAGCAATGTTTAGATAACGGAATGCGCGTACCATAAACGCACCAAAAAGTGGAACAACCCTTAGTAGTCTTTCTTGCAAGCAAAACCGAAAAGCTTTTTGAAAAATAGGAAACGGCACAAAGTATCAAGCGGTCCGGTGTCATTCTCTGTCAACAGCATGAGCAAAGTCATAATGCTAAAGATCTTAATGGTAGTTCATCTTCCTTTGGTCTGTGGAAATTCAACTTACTCTAAATTCTTCGCTTGTGATCAACGCTCATATGGATATGAAACATGCATAAATAAGGCTGGACTTATTACGCCCCAAATTGTCGGCTTGTTTCTCAGTCTTGCTATCTTCGCACACTGATTCTACACACAAACGTAATCGATTGCGTGGTACGTGCTTGAAGGTAAGCAGGCTAAAGTAAGGTTGTACTTCTATGAATTAGTTGTGAAAAACTTGTTCATTTCAATCAGGTTATTGCACATTTATAAAATTCCGGTATCTCTAATCTCAAACGGAGACTGCCGAATATAAATGGTACAGGAAACACTAATAACAACCTCATAGAGTTTGCAAAAAGGTAAATGATACTATAGTATATCGACCGGATTTTTATGACCAACCAGAACTATAGGTTATCTGGGTAAGCGGTGTCAGACTGAGCATGCTTTTACAAAACTTTATTTATATTGCAACTACTCATAGTGTCCGTTCAGCGAAAACAAACAGTCACAATCTTTCTTCATTTTCACGCCAATTATCCCGCTAAACCTAATCTATCCTAGTGACGGTTGGTACTTGTGACCACTGCGTAGAATCAGAAGCATAATAAAGATTATTTTGGAAGTATACGTTATTTCAATTATGGTGAATCAGCCGCCTACGTGTTACACGTGGTAATGTGCAGCTCAATTAGCACACTTTTGAACATCGATTTGGTGGCCTGATTTTCAATAATTGTCTATAAAAAAACAGAATTCCATCATGGGGGTTGAAAATTCAAATTCCTACTAAACTCTACTCAGTTGGAAGTGAACACAGGATTCAGTAAATTCCCACACACCTCCAGTCATGTGATACCAACCATTAATTAACATTTTAACCGTTCGTGCTTACTCAGGTTCAATTAGCTCAGTTATGCAAGCTGATTCAAATATAGAATCATACCATTAGCAAATCCAAAATCGCCCTCTGCACAAAGTTTTTATGAAATTGTCTGAGCGGAAATTCTTATGAACTGCCAACCTTTGAGTGTGTAGAATTTTTTCAGCATAGTGTGACGATATTCCGAACATGCCTAGCCACGCCCTGCCCAGTAAGATGTAAACAGGTCGATCTTCCACGTTTGTCAGAGCCAGTAGGACGTTGGTTGATTCCCCATCCATTTATCGACTAGTTGAAACCTGTTCAAGTAGGCGAGACAGCCAGTGATAAGAGTGACTTATTCATTCTTTCTGCGCTCGCCTGGTTCGGTTACGCATTCAGCTCGCGACAGCTTTGATGTCGGTCAACGTTCGGTGATGTGCGAGCCATGATCACTTAGGTGGAACTTTATGGAGAACTCGGAATAATCGCCCTACTGACTTTCGAAAGCACAAAGTAGTGGGTTGATATTACGACAGTTAGCCGCTAGTGAGACGTTTATGAAATAGTTTCGACGCTGAACCTTCGTACACGGAACAACCCGAAAAGATTTTGTCGACAACCTGTTTCCCAGGATTTTTGTGGTGTAACACAGCGAGACTTGTAAAAACACCAAAGACCACAAAACTGTTATAAAAGCAGTTCAATAAGACTTGAACACGCCTTGCTACTAGGCAGACTGTGTCGATCAATAGTTTTTCGAATGGTTGTGCAAGAGCAAAAACGTGCCCATGTTTTCATTGGGTTACGTCCTGCGGAAACCGCATTCAATCAGAGCGGGCATCACGGAAACGGCACACACCCAGTCTGATGGCTACAATTAATTCGGAGATCGCGTAACTAGGGGTTGGTATGGACTTATGGAAACAGGGTTGATTAGGTGCTAGAAGGTAAACATTTATTAGTTACCTAACCTACGAATAAGCAGACGGAGAAAAACCAATTGGAGCTTAATGGTACACTGACGGACGGGAGGCCGCACGCTTCAATCCCGAGTCAACCGAAGAGGAAGGTTCATGACTTTTCGGTAATTTCCTTGACTACCCCATAATTGAGAGTGTATTCCACGTTGCCATCGCGATAAAATAAGACTGCCGGTTTAATTTCCGAGTCTTACGGTAAAAAACCTAATTACCATCCCCAACGGAATCCCCAGAAGAAAGCTGATCTGAACTAGTCAGTCCGTACTATCACTCTGGAAGTTGTCTGGTATATTATAAAGATTCGATGACTAGCGGGCATCTGAAAGCTTTGTGTATCCCGCGTGATCATTGAGATTACAGTTGTAACAGAACCGGGGAAAGCTGCTGGAATAGCAGTGGGTAATAAATGTCAACAACGCTAAACTGTTCTTGCAGACGCCAAAGTTTTCAGTGGAATGACGAAAAAGTTGAAACAATGGTTACCGAAACGCAAATGACTGAATGACCAAAACCTCATAGTGATTACTCAGCTCAAATTCATAAAGTCTACAGAAATCACTGCTCTGTCTTCGTGAGTTACATACAGTCCGTAAACCCAACTGCCTTTTGTATCCAGGTTTGGATATCTACACCTTGCCTTATCGCGCCTTGGCAGCTAGCATGAAGAAAGATCACCGTTTATAGGTTATGAGATTCTTGAACTTGTTGACTCAATTCGGTGCATTTGTTATAACAAAAACATGTTTTTGATATAACCTTTTTGCTTACAAGTGTGTTTTGATCGAAAACATTTTTGACCAGCTTGTGGCCACTTTATTTGAGGAAATTGCTCCAGAATGACACATTATCGTACAATTCATTCTTAGTAATGGTCAGCCCGATGGAATGACAGGAAGGTCACCAATGGGAATGGTACTGGTTGATACGTTCGTGGATACATTGGAATAAATGACACTCAGCAATATCACGGCTGAAGTGTTCTATTCAAGGCACGTCCGTGACACTTTCATGACCATATATTCGGATTTCAGTATGGGAGTTATTTCCAGCGAATTCAAATGCGTACTTATACTGACTGATCTCACTCCACAGGTGAACCCAGACGATGCTCTCTGTTACATTGACGTCTTCCTGATTAAAAGAAACGCTACAAATTTGGAGCGGTTTTTTTCTTGAGAACCCGTTGTCAGTATTGGGGACTTCGCCAACTCAAAGTACAGACGAAGCTTGACCAAACGTACAACGGATGGTGCCAGAAAAATAAACTTGTTGGATGATGATTTTCCAACTCTTAATTCACACGAAATTAGCTACTCGGAGAGCCTCGTGGCTGATCACGTGAAAGCTTCTCATTTGAAAGCAGAGTTCAGAATTCAAAAAGTCCATAATCATGCAAGTACGATTCATTGGTTAAATCAATGACACGTGGTTCCGCCACTTCACTTGAGAGGAAATTCTTTACACCCATAAAACAATGTTCTGTCGGTACTCCGGTGACCACCATAACTCTTCAGGGTGAAATGCAGGTTCACTGCTCATGCTCGAAAAGTTACTGCCTCGTTTTGGATTCTTCAGTAGATTGTATGGGCTATACGATTAAGGAAGATTAAATTTGCTTGAACAGCCACTTTTATCTTGAAAATTGGATATCCTGTGCAGAAGGTCATGCAGTGGATTATAGACTGCATGCGGACTACTGTGGACATTCACCAACAGACGCTGAGCCCTGGTACTGAGTAATTCTTACTATGAGCAGTCTGATCAAAATGTCGACCACTCAATTTAATATGCAGGCCACGAGTCCGTGCCTCAACCAAGTTAGCATACTAAAGGTTTTGATTACTGTCAATAAATCTTAATTTTTCGTTAGTGGAATGAAAACCTAGGTCTATACTATCGGCTGCAGGGACTTGCACTTAGCAATCCGACATACCACTTCCACTGGACCATCGGAAAACCTGTTTCTAACTTGGAAAAGCATCATCAGTTCTACTACCTGATTTGAATATCTCCTTAGATAACCGTTTATGCTTGTCCATTTCCAATGTCTTCGAGCCATCCGACGATACAGCGAATTCAGCAGTGTGGTATGATTTGACAGACTGACCTGCCACCAAACTACGAAAACATCACTAGACAACCTGGCACGTTGGTGATATAGATTGCTGATTTCTGTGTTCCTACGTTTCAGCACGAAACCCGAGCCAAGGCCCGCTCGATGTCAAAAGTCCCATCGAAATGGGTGGTGACCGGGAGGTTGACCGGAACACCTATCAAGGAGGACCAGTAGTTATATTGAATACCATGCACCTTCGTTTGTGAGTAGCATTGCACGAGTCGTACGCTCGAGAACTAAAAGGTAGGTCTCAACGCCAGGAAGACGAGGGACAAGAATCGACAATTAGAAACGTGTATGTTCACTGTGTGTGACGTGTCGCCTAGGCACGTGACCATCTACTGCTGACCAAGAGCTGCGGATACATGTCAGCCATGCAATTTAATGCTCGCGTTCACTGCTCTGTTTCCACATACCGTGTACCGTGTTCCGTACAGTAAACGACTTTCCAAGCAAAGCGTCTTTTGCGGTCATAACAATTTACGTTCCAAACAAGTATTAGTGAAATTTTCTAGTAGGCATCAGGAAGTTCGCAACAGAAAGATCTGCGTTAGGCGGAGAAATTTGTAGGATTTAACTTCCATCAGCGCCTTCCAAACCACAACTTGAGGGTCTTGTTTTCTGACCTGCTAGGTTCTCTGACTCAGTAGGTCAACCGTAACATTAGATTTCATTCGTACGTGCCACCTTGATTCGTTTAGTGCAAATTTATTTCTGTCACCTTTTCTGTCTGCCTACTGTCTCGCTCACATCAACTTCCTCTAACCCTAAGTGTACTATTCCGTTGATTTGACTACAGTTCATAGTTGTTTTTCACAGCTATAATTTATACTGAAGCTGGAGCTTTCTGAAGTTCACACTTAAATCAGCAAAGCATATTGCTGTGATCGCAGGTTGCGGGCTAACAGTCCGCCATCGACAACACGTCGTAACCATGTTCTCATTGGCTGGAATTCTACAACTACAGCTAATCGGGAGTGTCCTGATTATCTTGCTGGTATTGCTCCGACAACTGGCAAGCGAGCGAGGCTTCCGTCACTCCAATACCAGGAGAAGGCGGGGTCATTGACGTCTGTCTGCCTCACGCTCCCCAATCAATTGTTTTACGTATTGCTGCCTATAAAAGTGCTCGTGCTCCAAAATACAATAAAGTCGTAACTGGGTCCGCAGCTCTCGAGTGGAAAGCCGGAACGTCGATGTTAACCTTCATTTCGAGCTAGTTCATTGTTTGCTATTAGTCCCACGAGTTTGATTAGCATACATACATGTGAAAATGTTTATAAACTGCGCAGAGACAACGGGTTTTCATGTCTCTCATATAAAGGTGAAGTTAATGGTGAAATAATTAGCCGCAGACTTTCAATTGCAGTCGAAATTGCCTACCCTGCAGCAAGACTTATCGTGTCGTTCGACACCTGCCCGGTACTGGTGTCACGCCTTAAGAATAGCTTGCCAAAGTTCTCTTCTTCTTTCTGTATCTACTGTCTCACCTGTTGTTGTCAAGTAGGTTACGTTGGGAGGACCACAAGGCGGCTATCGGAGAGGATTCGTGAACACCTACCGAAATGGCTTCGCAACGGTTTGCTAAAGCCCATTTCCAGTGTAATGGGCTCCCACCTAATCGACATTGGCTATCCAATAAATCCGGATGAAGCGTTCCGAATCATCTACAAGGTTCGTCAAGTCGGATCCAGAGCTGTCAGAACGCGATTGTTATCAACCGCTGAGGCTATTGCTATCAGACTACACAACCCCTGCCTGTGTGCCCAAAAACAATTCATACAAACCCTCCACCTCCCCTGGCCAATCATTCCACATCCACTTGAAACTCGAACAAGCGTGAACCGCTTGACACTGATGATCGCATCTCATGACAAGCACGTGTAGCACCCGAACACATTCACCAACACCCCCATCCTCCCTCAGTAGACTGTGATCCGTACCATTTCTCTAATTTTAATGTCCTGTTTAACTCGTTGTAAATTCATATAAAACGCGCACAGCATTGGCCGTTTTTGATTATTACAAGGATGAATGAAGAGGGCATCGTATGCCTAACAAATCGGATTGTATACAAACTCACCCACATTTTGCTGCCATTCTTACACACTGTCGGTTATTTCAGTATTTGAAAATGACCATTTGCTGAAACAAAAACAGAGATAATTATGGATGAATTCACAAATTTATATACAGTCACTTTGTGCAGTAAGTAACATTGAGTACAATTTACAGACTGAAACCTCGCAGAATTGTGGATCTTTTCCAGATGAAGGTGGGCAGGAAGATAAGATGAGACCGCAAACTACAGTACAGTAGTTTCAAGGAAAACAGTACCAGGTCAACTGTGAGGATTAAAATAGAGATCATGATCATTTTGCACGAGTAATCTAATGGTAAGCTCTGAAAACGGTAGACGGAATTCTCGTGTTCAACGTAACATTTGGAAAAAATCTGGAAAACGTTCCAGGATATTAACAAGACGGGATAAGGAAAATCTGGAACCGCTGTACAGGTTAAACTTTTCACTCGCACGCCTCATTCAGGGTAAATAACTTGCACGGCAGACAGCCTGGAATATCAATCCGCCACCCGCATTCTCATCAGCTGTACATATATGACCATCATATCAACAAAATCATCAGTACATAGTTGAACCGGAAAACGTACAAATCAATAGACAAAATAACTGGTGGAGGATATGAATTCCTTTTTGGATCATGGGACGAAGAAGCATGACGGTTCCCGTTTAATAGCCTACCCATCGTCTGCCTAAAAATGATGTGAAGCCCTAACCATAGTTTAAAATTGGTGATCACTAGCTGAAATACGGTTAAACTTGACTGAAAATGAACACCGACTATTAATTAGGGACGAAAAACACATGAATAACATGCCGTTTCGCTTGTGATTAGCGCAGCAGGACTCGTACGCGCGGAGACTGAAGAGCAAGTCCCAACTCCACCAGGACCAGGGACTGGAAGCGACTGCTGATTACGTGAATATGCACTGTGTGACGTGTCACCAAATAGAATGTGACTACACTACTGCCGAGGATGTGAATATACTGCAGACATGTGAAATACTTTGTACTTGTTGCTCCCTATTCTTACATACCTGTTAATGGATTTCTTGCGGTAAACAGCTTCCCAGACCTAGTGTCTTTTGCGGTCACAACACTAAGACAGTGAGGATGCTTGACTGAAAACAAGACCCTACCGAAAAACCGTTTTCACTGTAATTATCACCAACTTGATAAGTACTTAGAGCAGACAAAAATGTTAAACAAATTGTGCTACACACTGCATTTTTGAGGAGAGCAAATTGCTACTATCAATAGGTTTCGCCTCTGTTGACGTAGTCCAGCCAAGAAAATCCGGGGGAAAATAGTTGCATGCTTAGGGTAATAAACTTGCCCTAGTAAGATAAGTCCCCCTCAAGGGATGTAAGACTGGATCTTCTTCCGCCCTCAACACATGCAGTAATACGGTAGAACGTCTTTAAAATTACACTGAACGAACATATAATGCGGCTGAATCCCGTACACTCTCTCGGCATCAAAGATAATAGTTCCTTCAGTCGAATGGGATCCCTTTGTCAATATCATTTCAGATTACGTTTACCGTTTTATGAGCAACTGTAGGGAAATTTACAATGACACAGCAGAGAGATGCTTGATCTCCGGAGTGAGGAAACATTTGCCCAAGTAGGTGCAGAGTTCCGTGGTAGCGGAAGAAACTATCGTTGATGAAACATGTAACCGTCCGTTTTCCACAATCTGTCCGAACCATCATTCACATCACCTATCCACCTCATAAATTCTGAGGAGCATTCGCATTATACTACTGACACTACTAGTATTCAGCTGAGGGGCAGGAGCACAGAGTTTGACAACGAAATAGCCGCGGGAAAAATACAGGCTGAAGCACTGGAGTGCGGCATGGCTTCAAACATACATACATAAAAGAAATGAACACTGCTGGCCGTAGCAACTGTGACGTTCTGAGACCATTGTCGTACGCATATAAGTGTTTCTGTTTGTAGCCATGTTGAATCGCACAACACATGCATTGGTTTTCCAAATAAACAACCTTTGTACTATCCGCGTTCTTGGCACACAACAGTAGGTAATTCCAATCCAGGATACTTGCGGTTTGATGAATCGATCGTAATCGCTAATCTCAAGCAAAGTTTACGTGTTCGGACTGGCTTTCACTACCTCACTGTTATTACTGGAAGCATGAGAACCTTGGTAACTTTGCCTCGTAATTTTCAAGTTTGAAATGCACGTACAACTTACCTTCTGGGTTTGTTTTCTGACAAAACTTCAGCCTAAAATCGTCTTTTGAAATGATAATCCACGAGGTATTTTTATCCATTCTATCAGTTGGGTCTCATGTAATAGACCACTTTGCAATTTCACTCCGAACTGTCACATTGAGAAGCATATAAGCCTGATCCAGTGGACAGAGATAAACGTGGAAAGGTACACTTAGCTAGTGTATTATTTTGAACTACTTTGTTACCCAGAGATAAAAGCATGAGCGAGGCCAGTGTTGACTGAGATCATGCGGATAAGAGAAGAGCAATTTTGGTGGATAACTTGCATGCAAAGTGCACCCTCTTTACTTGAGCATACTCCCTGTAAACCCACTCATCCAGCATGTCAGTCATTCGTCAGTAGTGTGCGGCAATGAATAATGGGCTCTTTCAACGTATTCCTTGTTAAACTCTGCACCTTATTTGGAACAAGATATGTGGCCATACGAAGCTGAGGGCATCTATGTCAAGGTGAAGATTGATGGATAAGAGAACCACTGGTATTCAGCGACGGTAACTGACACTGAGAAGCGAGTACATTTGTATGCACTTTCAGTCAGTCAACAGTGAGAACCGCACACATGATGTGTCTGATGAGAACCACGTCAGCGGTGTTGACTGACCTTGACTACTGTTTAGAATTACTGGAATTTTATCCGCCAGAGAAATCTTACGTCATTTGTTCAGACCTGACTCTGTGCTGAACGCCAGGAAAAATGCATAGAGTGGAGAATGAATAGACGCATACGGAGTTGTTCGTTTCGAAAATTTTAGTCAGTACACGTGATGTAAACCACAACACATTAGAATGTAAAAAGCAAAGCGTAAAATGGACATGAACCAGGCCCGCCTCAACTGAAAATGGCCTGTTGGCATTGACAGTAGAAGTCATTCGACACTTCGAAATTGTCCAGATGGTCATGATGTTCGGGACTTGGAATCACAGCATAAATGTATACGTCATGTATTCTTTTAAAGCTATTCACTGACCCCAGATATGAAGGAATGATTTTGCATCTCAGGCAATTCTACCGAAATACTGTGGAGAGAGGATTAGGTGTATGAATGTTCCTCCAGGGACGAAACGCTTGGTGCAGCATTACGAAGACCAAACTGAGCCCGCCTTCAATGCATCGATATTCGCTCAAGGACTGACCTATCTTAAACAGTCCGTCCTAATCAACTAGACACCCGTCGTAAGGTATGGTCGACAGGGTTGATTAGCTAATTCCAATTGAGGATATGAAGTAAACGGTAAGGAAACCGCTCTGGCCGAAATGTTTCAAACAACGGAACTGTCATCCCAAGTGTCCAGTGGTGTGATATTAACACCCCGTAAGACAGCGCACGAAGTACCCAATTTATAAATGTGACAGACAAGAATTTTATGATCTTCATATTCTGTCTTGCCCTATCCATGTTTGGTTACAGAACACTGCCACTCTGGTGGAGATACAGCCAGAGTTTTTAACTTCACCCAAAATGGTAAGGCTACATAGGTAAAATATGCTGCATATAATTATGGGGAGCACTAGGCACAAACAGTTACTGTTCGTGTCTAGTATCTACCGGTTTTACTATGTCAACTTCTGCGTGACCTGTTTCCATGACTCAGTATTCACTTGTGCTGACCTGTATCTCATCGCGGTGGCAGTATGATAATAACCCTAGTCCATACCACTCGAACGGTCGAGGTCGAGGCACGGGGGTGAGAAACTAATTTATCAGAACCTGCTCCCCGCAGCTTTAAATTTGTCGTTCAGCTTGGTTTTGGTTTAACCCGTTCTGGCAAGCCATTGCGATGTGGACAACGAATGCTATATCAGAAGTTGAAGAGAAAGTCCGTGCAAACCTGGACTGAACTGTTTAGGGGTCTTTGGAAGTAGACCATCGGGGAAGAAAAATAGCAAGAAACCGACTGACACTCAAGAATACAACAGGGAATCCTCCTGTCTCCGGTTGGAGGCTGTATAGACTCCATCAGTTTTCCAATTTCTATAGGTGCACTGCGACACCATTCGGACAGGTCTGTGACAACATTTTACTTAAAAAACATACCGACAGTACTCGAAATCTGTAGAGACGATGATAAGTTGTATCAGGAGACGACTACTATGACTTTTGCGCTGATGGAGTCAAGTTACTTTGAATGACAGTTCAACTTGCTTCCGCACAATGAGGTTCGAAGAACGAAGAGCCAATCTGATGTGAAGCTGGTACATTCCGTTATTCGAAACGACGGTGGTTCCACATGCGCATGGCGAGCGATCTGGGTGGATTAAGGAATCGAATTTTCCGAGGTCAGCATAAGTGTTATCGGCAAGGGGTATTATTACCTTGAATTCCCTTATGCTGTTCCGAACAACTCAGGTTGGTGATTGGCTAATTCAGGATAATATCGTAGGCATCGGTTTCTCGAGAGTGACCAACCGGTTCAAAGTTTTAAATAAAATCAGTTCTCTTCTCTGGCCATCATGTATGCGAGGTACAAACCTCGTAGAAGAATCTTGTTTGTGTAGGTCATACGACAACTAAACAGACTCCTACCCCGATTTGGTGGTTTCACAAAAGTGTCAAAACGGTCTGGTTACTCGGCAAATTCACCATACCTGGGTCCCGATTTATTCATATTCACACTAGCGTTGTTGGCCCAATACAACCTCCACAACACTGCACTCATTTAATCGATGGCCCGAGGCTGCAGACACTAACCTGGCTGGCGGCATCCGGTTCGGATTAGCCTGTCACAACGACCGACGCCAAAGGACGCCTGCGCTTAACTCTCACCACGAGTGGCTTGCACTACACCACTTGCAGTTCTACTCACACACCTCGGCTCCGGTGTAAACCCGAAGAAATAAGACTGGTAGGTGTGTGAATGAGGTCGTTGTGTCCAACCGGCCAATGCTAGTTAGACTAGCACGGAATTGAAACCCCTCTCTCTCGAGAAGTAAACAGAGACTCGAATGATAATATCTAAGCTGGGAAGAAGAATATTGGGAATATAAGACAAGAAGCATTCCATTGTAGGAGTACATGTTAGTACACTCTAGAGAGAATATGGAGTAAAATCAGAATGCAAGGTTGGATTGGAATAAAACAGACAAAACCTTCACCAACACCAACAGTGCTAAAGAACAGGAAAGGTAGAAGGCCACAGATATCCAGGTTTCTGAAAATGGGGGCGGGTGAGTGCCGAATGACGGTAGCCGTTGGTTGACATGAACTAGAAAAAAAGGATACAACTGATATAACTTTTTGACTCTAACGTATCCACCTCTTGGCCGACGGTGCACTACTACTCCCAAACGGCCAACGCATTCACATCCGCACACATCGCAATGCCATATAGTCACATCATCACGACCTATGGCGCCGATGATTTCCTTGTGTACCGCACGCTTCTGTTTACGGTCCCACAAATGCTGCTCACTGAACTTGCGGACGCCCGCCGGGCTCATATTTCTCAAGACTGTCCGGTTCAACGCCAAGTCCTCCCAGTATCTGAAATCAATGCTGCGGTGCGAACGAACAACCTGGATAACATCATGATATCTCGGTTTGTGACCAATAGGATTTCGCCTACCAAATTGTACTCGTCCACACAGCAGCTGCTTCAGAATACGTTCATCACCTATTTGTTGGACATGACCTAGCCAACGGAGCTGATTGAGCATCAGGAGGGCTTCCATCCCGTTCATGTCCGCTTGCCGTGGTACCGCAGTTTTCGAAACCATGTCTGAACTCCGAACACCCAGGATGTGTTCCCGATATTGCAACGTCTAAAAGGGTGACACACACACAAACGCAACCGTATCGATCATCAGCAACAACCTGTTCTAAACCGTGGACAGAATACGCTGGTTCGTGCATGGTAGAGTAATGCGACTGATAGAAATTGATTTCTCCTCCTTGACATAATTAACACAGAATATCTTGGTTAATTTTTCTCAAGACAAACTCAAAGAAGGATACAAAAAGCAACTTTGTTCCGCTCCAACAGCGTGTTTGACAAGAAGAAATTTGCAAGGTATTTACAAGGTGCATGGCAACCTACAAACACTTGAATCAGAGAACTGAAGGACAGATATCAAAAAGTTAGTTAGGGTCACTATGCCACCAGTGGGTGGTTATCATGACGAAGACTAACGACACCACCCTCACAGTAATCGCCCACACGCTGTTGGACCGATGGATCTCTGTCTTTGGCATTCGAAAGACTATTAAAACGGACTGTGCAGGGCAGTTTGAATTACAACCACTTCACCTCCCCACTAATTTCATCGGCACAAATATCCCAGTCCAACGGCTTATCAACCCTTTGCAGTTGTTTCACCGAACGAGTTCACCGTCAAATTAACGCTGTCCTGAAGGTACCCGACTACTCAGCGCTGGACAGAATGCCTACCTGTTGTTCTGCTACGAATGTGTTCATTTTTCAGGCCGGGTAATGATCATTCTCTTCCCGGCCATGTATTTAGTATAGAGTTGAGATTACCGAACCAATTTACCTTTACTCATGAAGTAGCTGACTACACTGAGACTTACAACTGCCTTCAACTTTGCGAAGAACACCCGAACGTCTTTCAGCTCCCCGACAGGTGACACCACACTCGACAGTCGTTTCTTCTGTATAACATGATGTCTTATACAGATGTTTTCGTCCGAAAGGGAACCGTTAACCCCATTCATAACTTCCTTACAATGATGTATCCTTGATGATACAACACAAACCCAAATGCATACTATGCATAAAGGTGACTACACAGACTATTTCACTGGACCCACTAAAACCAGTAACAGTGAGAGAAACACAAATTAACAGCATCTGGCGCCTAAAAAACTCGACAGCAACCCGAATTAAAACAGAAACACCGATACCTCAGACAAAGAGGGAACACCAGAAACCTCCTGAAGCCACTGCTAACCGGTTGTCAGCATCCGATTCGGATTAGCCCGTCACAGTGACCGAAGCCGAAGGACGCCTGCGCTTAGCCATCACTGCAATTGGCTTGCGCTGCACCAATTGCAGTTCCACCAACACACCAC
>QNGE01001457.1:0-25305 GCA_008508345.1 Paragonimus westermani | reverse complement strand
AGAGAGAGAGAGAGAAAGAGGGAACAAAAGTAAACACAAATAGTACACTCTCAAAAATCAGCACTATATACAATTCATGTCAAACGCGTCATAGGATTGACAGATGTGTGATAGCATCACGCAAACAACCGAAAACAGTACACATACGCAATGCATAAACCGTAGCAACTGCTAACACACACACACACACACACACTTACGCGTAACCAAAATGCTGCTAGTGGCTAGTGTAACGACACACTGTAGGCTAACCATGAGACTATGAGATCACTTACAATCAAGCCCAGTTATTCGTTCATTTCACACGCTATCAAATGACCTTACATATTAACAATCTGACCGAAGTACGCACTTCACTACTGACTTCCAAGTTCACATAGACCGGCATCTACATGCATCATGGGCAAACGCGAAATGCGGCAATTACACTGAAGGCCACATACAGTCTTTGATGGGAGATTCTCCCCTACGTTCAACCGATTGGCAACTAACCCTTTTCTGTCAGCAGTGTAACTATCCACAACTTGGATAAATTGAAAAGTGCTCACAGGCGATCACAACTGTCGCATTCCTATAGGGTTTTCCCTCAGCCCCATTCGGAAAAATGTACTGTACTCGAGTTATGCTCTTTTTACAGCTCGTCAGTGGTTATCAGTGTGACACACAGCTGGCGGTATCTGGTTCGGATTAACAGTGTCCGAAGCCAGAGGACGCCTGTGCGTAACCATCACCACAAGTGGCTTCCGCTGAGCCACATATGGTCCCACCCACACACCGCGTATCCACTGTAAACTCGAAAGAATAAGACCAGGAAGCTTGTGAGTGGTCCGGCCGGGAACCGCTGATAAGCATGATAGTAGACCAGTGTGAAAGTGGAACACTTATCTGTCAACGACAAAAGTACAAAGACTCTAAGGGCAAGGTCCGAAGTGGAAGAAAATAAATTGAAAAAGTGGAGTAGAAGAAGAAAGAAAGCTAAAAGTGTACCGAAACTCACCAACAAAGAGAAGGCCACCATGGCCCAGCTTTCTGAAAAGCAGCGGGTGATTTATCAAACTTACCTATAGAACACCGTTAGCGAGAGGTGTCAGGTCGTACATGCACACACGGGCGCCCATTTACGGAGTGATCCTCATGCGTGTAAACCGACCAGTATGTGCAGTCCGCAAAGGCAAATGCTTAGGCTTGAAGAAGAGTGAAACTACACTATTTCCAAAGCTGCCCCTCAGAAGGGGAATGCTTCACCTGTAACCATCCAGAGGCCATGAGCTACAACAAAATCCCACAGCTACACACCAAATCAACGCCATCCTACCTTCTCAACTTTTCCGATACACTCACCTTTTACACCTAGATTATTGCTAACAATACTTTTATCATCCCGGATGTCACCTTATTCTGTACGCGTCCCCTATGGTTGTTGTCTGTTTTCTATCGTATCTGCAATCACGCACTGGGTTGGTTACATGCATTATCCCTCTGCCACATAAATTTCTTTTGTAGCATATGTTAACTGTCAGACATCACCTGTGTATATACAATTCCGCAGCCCCTACTTTGCACACCTAGAGGTCACTGAGATATTCTGGTGAGTAGGGTTCAGTACGCAGTTTGTTTGTTTGTTCGTTTTTTCCGCCACTCAAGGAAACAAGGATATAACTGCAATACTGCTTCAGGTTCCTCGTGGTTATAAGGCTGAACAATCATTTGTATATTATAACAGAACACACGTGTTTCACTGACATTAAACTTCTGTTAATAAATTCGAGGCTAACCTGCAGCACAGATATTGATTTCGGATGCGTGTGCCTAACTCCAAACGTCTCCCAACCGCACACCCCCACGAACCATTCAAAACGCACACCTTCCCTTTATATAGGGACTTACATTTCACTTTACTGACGATGTAAACCAGTCTCTATGATCATAATTTCGCGGAAAAAACTGTCATTTTTGATTTCACAATTGTCTCATTTCAATCACTGATGGGAGTATTTCAAGTACATTCGCATCGTAGTGTGCGTCGCGCCGCCCCTCTCAAATCGTTTGGTGTTTAACATGTTAATACTGATAAATTACTGAATTTATCTCCTTGTTTTATTCAAGGATTTTTTTTAAAAAATACTCTAGCATCTATCTGTGAAGTGTGCGATGACATTTTCAGCGCTTTTGACAAACTTATTACACCTAGCGCGAACCAACTCCACTAAGTTTATTGAAGAAACAACGTATATTTCAACAAAATTCATTTTTCACTAAAGCACGTATATGTTGTTATTAACTGTTGTGGCTGTTTGTACTTCTTCTTGGACAAAAGTTAAGGCATGGAGAATATGGGCAACTTCCTGGAATTGTATGACAGTGTTTCCGACTAACAATAGTGAACGTGTACTAGATGGATTTATATCGCAGGATGGTTTTGGGATTTCAATTAGCAACTCAGTGCCTGATGTGTGTTGTTGTAACTCATCTATTTGTGTAAACATATGTTCTTCCAAGTACCTAAATCTAGCCGGACAGCTAGCTACATCAGGAATACGCTTCTTCTTCGTGCCGCCCGCCTAGACTTTTATGATCCATGCATACGAGCTCAATTCAACTATTGCACGTTTATGTGCAGCACTTACACAAGTCCCTTGGGCTATTCTTGGAAAATCTTTAACGAACATTTGTCAGAAGTTTACTTGACTATCCACCTTTCTGAGTTGTACAAAGTGTCGTCAAAATCTCGAAGTTGAACTGCTCTGACCACGACGACTCAGTGCGAGCCTCACGTCTATGTACAATTTGGCTCACTGTAATATGATCACCGTTAATTGTGCGATCCGCCAGCAACAGTACAGCTTCAGAAACAAAGGCTAAATGTTTCCGTCTTTAGAGGCTTGAAAAACGCTGCACATCCGTATAAATCTATAACAGGTATAAATATCCAGCAATTTAAAGAGAGATTAAATGACTAACTTTAAGCAGCGTCATGTTTGTTTTCAAACTTTGCTTATCTGAAGACGATATCTGTGAAGACGGGCACGATGACATACGAAGAAAATTGTACATACTGTGTCACACTGCCACGTTTTCATTTAGCTTGTTCATGCAATCAGGCACATCTTTAGAAGTACTGGTCAGTGTTTTCGAGTCCACTGAGAGTTCAAGATGGATTAAGTTTGTAGAATTACAACGAAAATCTATCCAGATTTCGTACACATTTATGTACATGATGTTAGTAAAAACTGTCCTGCCGAACAGGGTGATCCTCTGATGTACTCCTACGATATCAGCCATTCCGATATACTCTCATAATATGGCCAATAGCAAACATGTGTTATGTAATTTTTGACTACTATACAATGAACAAGCACACTTAAAATGTTGAATGAAACACAGTGACAAAAACACTCCATTTTTAATGGCATCCACGGCCGTAGTACAATCTCACACTACCCTTGTATGTTGCTCCTCCCTGTGTCAAACACTCATAACAAATCACTTAATAACTTCCTTGTGTTATAATACATGCCAACTTTAATCAACAGATCGGCTATACAGAGCAGACTCTTATCAAAATTCGGTGTTAACCTTAGTTTAGCGAAAGTAGTTAGCCAATCATCTGCCATACTAAAACATTACAAATGTTACTTACTAATCGTCCACCCGCCCTTTATAGGTACACACTGCTCACCCAGGCAGTTTGCCCATTCTTCGGTTTTGCGTTCACGACGAAAAATATAGGAAAATGTTAAAATCTCAGGATGTGTATATCTTCTTTCCTTATTTGTGGAGTGGAGCGAGGAAACTCAGTGTTTTGATTCCACATTGCTTATTAACACACAAGAATTGATGTCACATAAAAGTTTAAAAAGTTGCACATCACACAGGCTTGGCAAACATTAAAAAAATTCCGGCTTATTATGCATAAGTGTGTTGTTTTCTTGGTTGCACACATTCCGTTAATGCAATAAAACAGTTCATATCGTCTAGGTACTGAAGGTCACACGTCGACTGAAATGTTCGTCTTTTGGATATTTTGGAGCCACAACAAAGTACTGTTCAGTGGCAAGTAAATGGCTCCGCCAGGTTTCTGAATTTGGTGTTGCCCTTATCCCTACTGATTTTTCTAGCAACCCTCCGGCTAAATTCAAGTTACATGCTGGAGTGGTCTCTTGATGAACAGTTTCTGGAAATGCTTTCTGAAATGATCTTGATTATAATGTCAAGCGTTTTCTGTACAACCTTGTGAACATCAAGTTGATCCGATGTCACGTCTTCAACTCAGCTTTAGTTCAGCATCTGAATTGTTCTCTCTTAGTGTGCACAGCCAGTTTTATGGTGAATTTTATCCCTGCTCTATATCAGCGCACCTATCCTACCTGTCGATTTTCAAGCTTGTAGTGCACTGTTATCCATATGAAACCCATAAAACTGTGTGCACTGATCGTGTTCAACCGGCAGTGCGTTTGTTGAGGTAAGAATGTTACATTATCAATATTAGGAGTAAGCGAACTCAAGGTTGAACTGAGTAATCAGGACTTAGTTCGAGACGGGAAGTACGTAAGCACTTACAAATCGAAATTTAGTTATGGTCAAGGCCTGAGACCAATGATCAGTACTAGATTAACGTTACTTCCTAAGTATACTTGTACACAGAAAAGCATAAATGATGGTAAAACTTCTGGGCGTGCTACAGTGTCGAGGGATGTGTGTAAAGAGTGGAAGAATATGGTGATTTATTTTCGGCACTTTCTAATTCATTTACCTTCGAAAGTTACTTTTCCATCTCCGTCTTCATCAACCTCTTTCATCATGTCCATTAAATCCTGTTTCGTTAGGGTTTCTGTCAAACTAATCATTGTTCTCCGTAGTTATTCACGTCGATAAATTCATCATCATTCTTGTCGAATTCCTAACAGAATAGTATTTTGTTTTATCTCTAATACTAAACTGTTTGTGTCTAATTGTCACTCACCCGTTGGTTTTTTTGGTTTGGGTTAAACAGCAATCACGTAACTCTACCATTGAACAGGACCTTCATTTACAGGACACTGTTTCTGCGATGTAGACTAGTTTCAACACCAACCCACTTCTGAAGTTAAATGCATCTAAACCTCTAAGTCCAACCAACACAGAAACAGGTAAAGTTGTGCTCTTTTTGCAAATATTTCCGTATCAGACATCTCTCAAACATGTAAAAAATATTAGATTGCCCATGTTCTACATATCTTTTCCTGTGCTCAAAGCAGTCGGAGAATGCGTTTTCCAAAGTATCTCTTCTCCTTCAAATAACCGATCCATTGTATTTCCTAATCAGATGGGCAGGTTGGTAAGAGACGCAGTCACGTGTTGGGTAAATTCAAGTCCCCCAACATTAGACAGATATGGTAAGGATGTGAGATGGTAGGTTTGGCCACAGTAGGATTCAAACACACTAGTACGCTTTATATGTAGAGAAAAGCCGACTCTTGTGCGTCTTAAAATAATTCCATGCCGTCTCGAATAATCGTGACTCACACCTGACTTCAAGTAATCTTGTAATTATTCACCCTGAAGCGCTGTCTAATATCTCTTTCATCTTGTGCGATATCACCAATTAATTTGCGGCATCTTTGTATTTAAATCTTGTGACAATGTTATGCTTCACAATTTCAACAATAGACAATAAGGCTCGGTTCTGCAGGATGGACTAAACAAATTTGATTTGATCTGTGATATGATCAGCAGTTAACAAGATTTTCACATGAAAGCACCAAAGGAGTTCAGATCCCGTTCGTGGCAATGATTAGTTCTAACCAAGGTAGAAGCACAGTCTAGAAGTTCTTCTCGAAGGCACCAACCAAATATAAGTAGGGTCCAATGCGAAAGTAACGAAGTTTACGTATACTCTGTGAGGGACATTGATTAGTGTTACAACTAATAGGACGTCCAGGTATGGTCTCTATTTATGAAGTGGAGATACACTAGTACACATCACTTAACATCCTACTAATATTTGTTTGTTCAGTCAGCACACCGGTTTCTGAGTCCCTTATCTGTTGTTTTTTAGTTTTAGAGATTGCTTCTGGTTGAAGCAAGTTGCCGATATTCCGTCAGAAATCTGACGTTCAATATTTGTCTACCACTTAAGGTACTTAATAATCTTATCTCGTATGTGCCACCACAATGGTCTTCTGTGTCTCGGTCATACTGGCTGGACTTTTAATAAAAGCTCCTGTTAGTCTGCATCGCTCTCTCAGGCATGGGACTACTTCAGTTAGACTCTTCTATACTGTATTCTTTGATTACAGTGCTACCAATCCAGACGTTTTAAATGGCTTCACTTTGGTTTTTCTCGTATATTCCACGACATGTTCACCAAGTGTAGGTTCCGTAATAAGACCAGGCAATTCTCTAAAACCTGACTGCAAACAACTCTGTTTATATAGCCTTGTTTTCTTTTTATCGCGTTAACTATCTTTGTAACAAGTATAGGATATTTGCGGATTGTAAAAAAAAAACAGTTGATCAGAAGTTAGTGCAGCAACACTCACTTTTGTTTCAGCTACAATATTCCAAAGACAAGACTTGAAATCACTGCTGTTGTTGAATAGTTTCTGCAGCCACGATGACCACTGGCGGAATATTCACTTATCTGGAGTGATCAAAGTTCATTCTGTTGCCATAGTTGATACTATGTGTATGTGCGGCAAAATAAACTATCAAGATCGGTTGTTCCAAAGTCGTAGGCGTTATCATTTTTAATTGTAATAGTTTGAACTTACGAAGTCCCTAGCAAAACTGATTAAGACAACGCTACCTGAAACCCCTTGTGCACCCATTCACGTTAAACCACCCAGTTTGTCCACGAAAGCTATATGTAAAATGACTAAATTGGCCTCACATATTATTGTGCGTCTTCCTGATCATTTGTTATGGGAACAATCTGCAAAAGCTTAATATCATTGTATTCAGGTGTGCAACGCATTTCACATGACAGATATATGCTTTTTTGAAGACTTTTCATCGTGACTTTATCCAGTCGCTGTCATTTCTAAACATATTAACACTGTTTGTTCACAATGAGCAACAGTTTGCTTTCGGGATTTGTTGCTGAGATTCTGAAACCATTGAATAACAGATGATTCATTCCACTCCCTTTGTACGTCCGATCCTTTCAAGGCGCAGAGATTGCAGAAAGAAATATTTCCGATAATTGCAAATTACATTAAGGTTTTCATATTTCCTGCTCCCAGGGGATTGTAGTTTAAATCAAACTGTTTATCGTTTCTGACTAAGGAAAAATCACAAAGCGTTCAGCGCTTCTATAGTTTGACCTATCTCCACGTACACTTTCGCCTCTAAACTGGATAGTAATACACCGACCTATCGCGCCAAATTCTTGTTTTGCTTCCTCGGACACACTTTGATTCTGTGATTTGGGCTGAGAGGTTTGCTAAAGAACAGCTTCAACAACTCAGCCTGACAAATCTGAACGTATTGTTGTGTGCTACCTTCAATTGGCGGGGTCGATTCTCCATTCTTCTTAACCAACGCGTGAACAGTTACCCTCCATCCACTGTTCATACACTTGGAATCAAATTATCTCAGTTATCTTTGAGAAGAGTCTCTTTATCCTTTTTCTGTTAGCAGATGATGAAGGAAACCTTACAAACACATTAAGGAAGTAACGGATTACTAGTTCAGTTAGCTGTGCGTGGAACCTACAGAAAACGTCTGAAGGTACAATTCTTTCTCTAGGATTTTCGAGGTAATATTCTGTGGCTGACGAATATGATACTCGGACATGGCTCTGAGCAACACTTCGAAATCCACGCTTCCATCACCTATGAAGTAGGAGTCAAACAGGGAAGCTGAAGAAGTTTATGTCTTTACAACTTAGATAAGAAATTCTTTAAAAGCACTGAATCAGAAGTGATCAACCGCATACTTATTCTTGACAGTTCTAGTTTCGTGCGATTATGCAGCAACGCAACCACACGATCTAAAATTAATTTCCAACAGTTACTTTATTGTATTGCTTACACGAAGTCAAACACAATAGATGACCAATAGTCCTCAACAAAATTCAGTACTCATCTGTCTCATCTTTCTTAGCTCACTATTACCACCTCGTTACTATTCGATCGAAGTGTGCGTTTAAAGATATTTTTCAGATTTCACATATTTCAGTTCACTGTCGTAGTTTGAACTTGTAGGCCTTTTATATGAGAAAGCCGTTGCAAATGGCTTACGTTGATTTAAGCTAAATAAACTGTGTAATGAAATATTAAGTTGTAATGAAATCGCAATAAGTTTAAATCACTAAGGGAAACTTTTCTCACTACTCCGGTGACCTTTAACTGCTGCTCGTTAAGATCATTTCACACTGTGCAAATAGTGAACGTCAGCGAAAGACGTGGTAACAAAGAGGGGTACTATGAAATCGCATTCAGAACAACGTATGGTAATCTGTCTATGAACTAGTGATCTTACCAATAAAGTCAACTTGCTGAATCATACGTTCAGCTTGTGTTGGAGAAGCTTAGCGTCCAAGGTATGCCAGAGCTATTTCCAATTCGCCCCTCGAAATTGATTCAACCTCATTTTTGTTGAAACAGTGAAACGCCCAACGAATGTCCCTGATTTAAAAATGTTTTATATCTAAAGGGGTCATCTATTACAGTAGATTACATTAGCAAAGAAAATATGAGTTGTATGCGTACGCTTTGTCATAACATCAGCTACTGCTTGTGAAAGTGTTTGATGTTAGTGACTAGAAGTATCTATCTTCCAATGTAAAAGTGTGACTAGGTTGCCTGGTAAAAAAGTGATCAACGGCATCTTGACTTCAGGCTGATTCACATTTTGATTATAAATGTTCACGGAAAAAATCGAAATTAATCGCATCCTAATTGCCACCCATCCTGAAAAACTAACCTAAGTTTGAATGGAGAATGTAAGAACAAGGGAAGTGGAGATATAACATGGTATGTAACACCGGTGAATAAACTTCTTTTAAATATTCCACGGTTTTGAACTAACACATAGCTTGTTTTCACAATTCTGTTGTGCCTACATATGTATATAACTATAACGGGACCGACATACTTATGCAGAGTTCCCGATATCTCTACACAAACATTGTGTTTGGAATGCTCAGTATCGGGTTGAAAACTTCGCCTTGCTTCCGCCTCCAATCGCTGTCTCTCTCGTAATGTAATGTTGAACACTGCCGGAGTGCAATAACTTATATTGTGTATTTTGGCTTACTCTGCTTCAAGTCTGGCTGCTTTTTTGATCGCACTGTGCGTGTTTACTGATTGCCTCTATCTACATACATCATTTAGGGATTATAGCTATAATGGACTGCAGTTGTTGAATGATCGCTATGGTAAACATTCGTCTTCTTATTTGTCAACAGTACGGTACGGCGTCATCGATAACAAAACATTATATGATCATAAACAGAACAAAGATTATTCGTTTTGAAATGTAGGAGGGCAGAAATGGAGGGTAATACACAAGTATCTTTTTGTCCCAAAATCTCAGTCATTGAACATCAAAACCTTCACAAGTTGCTGACGTATAGCAGAGTTGCTCATGAAATTCATATCACATCCATAGCCTGAGACCATTGTGTTCTTCGTTGCCCGCTTTACTAATCCTCCTTACTTAAAGTACACCTTGCAAATACCAGCGAAACCCATGCCGTTAAGTCCTATTGATGTCGAATGAATCATATTATAGACTTGATTCCAATTTCGTTCTCATTTGGGAATTACTGATCTCTATTAGATTTATGGTTAGTTTTTGAGCCATGCATGCAGGAACACCTTCCGTATGTAGCCAACGTTTTACTGTAACTCTGTTGAGCATAATGGAATTAACGTACCAAGTTGACTTATGGCATCAGGTTTCATATCTAACGAATAAAAGGAAGCCATACATGATAGACAAATCGATACATTGATAACAAATTAGGCGACTCACTGATTCTATTGCAACTTGCGTACGACGAAAGTATAACCATTTCCCCCCATCCATTTCCTTATGAATGTACTAATATCCCTCAAAGATGATACAGGAAGGTCGTGAGTGATCAATTTGTTAAGCAGACTGAGGCTAGAAGCTCTGTTTTGAGCACCAACAAATGTCCTTGGTTCATTGATCTGCGCATTCTCAAGTGTTGTTGGACAGCATCTCAAAAGCTTTAGAATTTTCTGACAACTACTCGTATTATTGACGAGTAGTCGGGGATTTGGTTTAGTTTTAAGTTGACCATCACTCACATTTGATCACAGCCTTCGTATTCAGGTAAACTTTCCAGCCAACCTCTTTCGAAAAGAAGCACTAGGCTCGAGTTTCGCTCTCATTAGAGCTAATCAGTAGTGCATATCCTTGCCACGTCCGGGATTTGAACTCCGGCCATTCCAATCATGAGGCAACCGTGTTGACCACTGCGCCATTGACCTCACATTAGGCACGACCGAATTATCAGATCTGAACGCTCGGTGACTTCGACCTGTCTCGGCAGTCCTAATCGCGGGATTATCGACTAAAGTTAACAGCTACTGTATCTCCAACCGAGACGATCGGACAGCAAAATTTTGACCCCAGTGATAGTACCTCAATTGTGGGCTTATCCAGTGTCCTATGCGTAGGTTTAAACTAGATTTAGAGACTCAGTTCGAGAACCTTTATGACCAATTGAGTGATCTTCAGCCATCATAAGATTTAAACGTAGAAATGTTCAAGGCCACGTTAGTTCAATCTTGCTACCAATACTTTGCTCGAAAACCAATAGTCAGGAACTTACTGACAAGGGAGCATTTATCTTCACTTGCATCTCTAAGGCGAAACGGGGAGATCATAATCTCCAAACCTGATATAGGCGCAGGAGTCGTCATTCTCGATAAGGCTGACTACTTGAGGAAAATGAACTCGTTATTGGAAGATACAACCAAATTCGTAAAGATAGACAACGAGAAGGATAAGACGATGACCATAAAGAAGGCTTTCACAAAATCGTTGCGATACTTGAAACAGATGGGACTTATCAATTCAGGTACGTTTTCGAAAGTCAGACCAGTGGGCACTGTTATTCCTAGACTTTACGGTTTTCCCAAGGTCCACAAATGTGGAATACCTTTGCGACCGATCTTGGGCATGAGTAATTTCCCGTATCATGCAACGGCGAAATGGCTAGCAGGGATGTTAGAGCCGGTAAGGAAACAGCTAGCAGTCCACAGTTTGAGGGATTCATTCGAATTCGTTAAAATCTTAAAGGAACTAAATGTGTCGAGAAAAAGAATATTCTCGCTTGATGTAACATCCTTATTCACTAATATCCCGCTCAGAGAAACAATCGAGTTTCTAGGCGATTATCTTGAGAACAACTCCATAAATGTGGGATTGCCGGTAGAAGAATTAAAACGGTTGTTATACCGTTGTACCTATAATGTTCAGTTTCAATTTTCCGGTAGACTATATCGACAAAAGGACGGGGTAGCAATGGGGTCACCATTAGGACCACTACTAGCTGATATTTTTATGGCAAAGCTTGAAAGTGGAGCGCTAGCAACTCAGATTAACTCGTTTACTCTTTACAAGCGATATGTAGATGACATTATTTGCGTAACGGATGAATCAATAAGCCCTAGAGAAATACTGGAACGGTTCAACTCAGCTCACAAGAATATCCGTTTCACCATGGAGCCTGAGTCACCGGACGGCATCTCGTTCCTAGACGTCTTCCTGTCCCGCCGCTCAGATGGGACGATACAGAGGAAAGTGCACCGTAATTTGATGTGGACCGGACAGTATACGAATTTCTATAGTTTTGTACCATTAAGACAGAAAATCAATCTTATCCGATGTATGGTAGGTAGAGCGACGAAAATATGCTCGAGCGATACACTGGAGGAGGAAAAACGATTCATATTTAAAGTCCTAATTGAAAATAGCCATCCTGACCAGTTTATTCATAGACATATGTTAAGTGGCACAAAATTAGACAATCCACACACCGTAGAGAAGAAGTCTGTTTATATTTCATTGCCTTTTAAGGGCGACAATGCCTCCAAGAATATAAGCAACAAACTTAGCGTATCCCTAAGCAAGACCTATTTTGCTGCAAAACTGCGAGTCCAGTTTAGTTCCATACCGATTTTGCGTCCTCAATTGAAAAATGTATTGCGTGTTCATGCTACCTCTTACTGTGTATATCATTTTGTTTGTTCCTGTGGAACGAGCTATGTAGGCCGCGCTACACGGCGACTATCCGAACGCATTCGGGAGCATTATCCGGTGTGGCTAACTCGGGGCTTGGCAAAATCTTGCTCGTCTTCTATCGCTGCACACCTCATGGAGTCCAACCACTCAATCGATCTCAATGACTCATTTCGTCCTATATATCGCGCACCAGGTTTACAATCAAAACATGCCCAAGAGCGCTTACTGGCAGTCGCGGAAGCCACAGCCACCCGTTTACTCTCCCCCCACTATGTATTCAAAAACGTCTCGTAAAAACACTGAATCTTCCATGGCCTGGTGTTCACGTCCGGACCGAATAGATTACGTAATCATGACCACTATCTTAACAGTCATCAATAATTTGTACAATTGACAAGTTGTTTTTGCTTAAACTTTGTCACAGGATAGGTTGATGTGATAAATTAACGTGTACAATTCAGAGGGTGTTACCGTTTTCAGATTGACCGCACTCTTTAATCATTCAATCATATATTGTCACTAGCGTTTAAACTGATTCCACTCAAACATATTACGAAAAGGGTCTTTATTAATTAATCGACCGGCATGTCCAAAATGCCATTTTGCACAATTGTGTTAGAATGATTGTTAAATTTCGTTTACCAATGCGATGTTCTGAGACAGTTCACTTTACTAGCTCATTAGTTTTAGCCCAGCAAACACCACATGGATCTATCAACATAAATTTGAAATGGCCAACATGCACAAGAGATATGACGGTAATTTCCTGCTAAGAATTTTCGCCATAATCAATCGTGTTCAAACTATCTTGGTCTGCATGCTCAGAAAATTTTGATGAACATCAACAAATATTTTCAATTGTGAAAGAATGACCATCAAATGGATAAACCAGGTTTGTAGGCAATGGTGTGTAAATTGCAAAAATTATCCACTCATTCGCCACCTACTCATTGCTCAGTGTATTCTTCTCAGTAAATTAGTATACATATGTTTCACAATAATCTTCTGGCTGCAACTCGTCAGCATTGTTTTAAGATACGACGATAATCACAAAAAGGCGTTAGAATGCAAGTACTGAACCTGATACTCGTTTTTACGAGGGAGCAGTTGTTAGCCTGCTCCATCAAGTCCGCACATGTTAATGTTCGTAACTGTCAGTGTTCTTTTACCCAATCAGTGAACCCATGATCAGGACACTCCGGTCAAATTGGTCACAGAGTTCAGTGAACTTTCAAATGAACGCATGGACTACAGATAAGCAGTGGATGACATCAACAAAACACATCCACCTTTGTTCGGAGCTTCCGTTTTCAGATTGACACTTCAGACAACTTCTTTCGAAAGAAACAATGAACGGTGGTTTGTTGGGGATGTGAATTTCGGTACCGACCACTCAGCACGAGCGAATTTCCATCTTCAGAGACAGGTACATTTGCTTGCTGATAATGCTCATTTTCGCTAAGTTGTCTACCGAGAAGAGACTGTAACCGTCTTAATAACCCTAACCGGTAGGCGCATACGTTACTGATGAACCCCAACAATGGGGATACTCAACACGAGTGCGTTTTTTTTGAAGGGGGTGGCTAAAGTGTCGGTGTGAGTGCAAACGTGATCATCATTTGTAAGTGGCGTGCATACACTTAAATGCGTAGTGGGGCTATGATTTTACGAGTGATGACACGAATAACAATTTAACCGAACCCATCGGAAACACATTTTGCTTTTCTTTAATGTTTTAGCAGAAGTAACTAAATTATGCTATAAAAGAACATATCGAGACAAGCAACTGATTCTACAGAGGGATTGGCCTACCCGACTGTAGGTTGCATAGATTCTATCCTCAAAACCACATTCACCTGTACCACTTTATCACATCCCAACCGGCATTCAGCCGATCTTTCTTACCTGTACAACTGTTAGGCCATGACAGGAATTTAGCAGAAAACCGTAACGCGTTGAGTGAGGGGACCGTTTACCACATGTACTATTACTCGACTTTCACGGTATTGTCTTCCAGTCCGATGTTCTTACTTTTCACACACTTTGGCCGGTTTCTGTTAGAGAACCTAAGACTGACTGATGGACTAACCCCGAATGGTCACGTTGTATACACGCCAGCATCCATATTTTTGGTTGTTGAGACGTCAGCTGATATTTTGGTGCTGGGTGGAACTGTATCATCCACACGGTTAAGTCCAAATTAAAACCACTGATAGTTTTCTGATGCCCGCTCACACTGTATCTCATTCCTCGTTACTGATCAACACATTTACCTGACATTTCGAGCTGTGATCTGTATAATTTTAGAAGTTATCAAATTCTTAGGATCGCAATGACAAATAATGACGCAGGAGATGGTGGGAAATTTTCTGAGAAACTGAACATATGTATGCAGTCGGGTGATGAACAGCATGTAGACAAACATAAAAACCACAGTATGATGTGAATAAAGGGCATTAAGAAAAAGGTGATGGTAGGTTTAATTGGTAGTGCTTGGGTTCAGTAGAGAGTGAACTGAAATAAAGGAATGGAATATAGTTCAGTGCGCCTCAAGGTTAGAAGGTCAGAAACGCGGACTTGATTGATTCCAGATACCAAATGGAAGGAAAACACCAAGTGTCCAGTTTAGCACGGGAGTTCGGATACTGCATCACTCGAGAAACTTCCGCTACTAACTGGATCACAGACTTACGTGTGCACAGGCTTCCCCGCATCGATCGGTTCAGCTGCCCTTAAGCAATCATTCGTCCACATGGCCGATTTTCCTCTTCGTAGGCCTTTATCGAGTTAGATCAAACTTGGTGAGCAGTGAAATAAATGAACGAAGGTTACGTGTAGAAGCAAATGAGAAATGATCTGTTCTATTGGAACACTAGCCAACAGACCCCTACGACACTCAAATGAAGCAGTTTGTCTCGCTTGAGTGAAGCCTAGGTTACCCAAAGCCAGAGTGGATTTGTAATGGTTTGACACCTACCCCGGACATTATTTATTCAGGCTTGGAGACTGCGATAGATCATTTATTCAAGGTGTTTCCAGCCCTGCCTTCAACTGTCGTTAGTCATAGATACGCGTTAACCGGACGCAACATCTAAAAAATGCCGTTAGAATAGACATCGGATATTTGTTGCACGGATTGTACAAATGGTCTCGGATGACGCTGTAAACGGTACTGACAAGCGTTTATCAAGGTGTGACCAACTCTAGTTAGTGAGACTGAGTACTAACTACATGTCGCGTACGGTTCATCTGTAAGTTACAAAAGTGGTATCAGTAACGACAGTTCCTTCTTCAAAAGGACACACCATTATCTTAATCGCTGTCCACCGGTGTGATCTGATTCCAGCATGATATTTAGTGTGGTATAATTTACACGCGGCATTTTTCAAGACAATGCAGGTTTCCAGAGACTTCAATCTTGACAACACAATTTGAACGAGCTGTCCAACCCGACCTCAATAACGCAGCAAGTTGCCTTCATCAGTGCACCTGTATACGGGCAATATGGTCAAATAAGACATATTGACATGGTGTGAGCCAACACGGCCCAACAACAAGATCACAAAGCTTAGACAGGCTAATCGACGGTAAATCTAGGACCACAGCGTGATGTGCTTCAGATTCTTTCCATAAGAAGACAATTTTTTCGATCGCTCTCTTAGCAATCTGCTAATTCTTGCCGGTCATCAGTGTGCTTTTTTATTGTCCAGTTTGTTGAGAGGATTATTGTGATAGCACGATGCGTTATGGATATATCGTAATTTCATTTCATCCAATCCGCATTCATTGACGCGTGTTGGTTCCAAGCCCAACGTCCCGTTCCGAGCCCTGAAGCGGCCACAGAGACTTATGTGAGCAGTCAGGCCTTATCGATCGTAGGCCATGGTGACAAAAACGCTCGGACGACTTGGCGTGAAACGCGCGTTCACCCCTATGTCAGCTACTTTGGCTGTGGTTACAGCGCTATGTTGCGGCCGTTCGTTAACCGGACTCGATTATCAGGCCTGTTCGTTGGGTAAGCCCTTTGGTTTGCACTCCGGTTTTTTGTAGCCAGGTCTACAGCACATGGACGATTGCTAATGTGCCGACCGAACTAGCCCTACCTTCAGCCATCTTAGTAGCCGTCACACTGCTACACCAAAGCCCACCACCCTAGCACCCGGGACAGGGTTTGTCCGACTTTTCTGGCCATCCGGATGACGACGACGACGACGGCAGACTGTTCCAACCTGAGTTGGTCGCTCATGTGCCCACTGTCCGCGTGCTGTCTGAGCCACACGAATAAGCTCAAGCCCTCAGTACTCACCACGGTCGTGTCAGCTTAACGGTCGGATTCAGCCGCGCTAGTCTGGCCGACTGCGTGCCCCGGGCGGATCAGTCATCCCGACCCGTAAATGCCAGCCAATCCTTGCGTCCGTCAGTCTACGTATGGGAGTATCAGTTTTGTCACTCTGTTCTCTGTTGAAATTCAGTGTACACACTAGGGACATCATCCTATATTAACACCGAGATAGGCAGAAGCGATATCGAGACATCTTAAACCAAAAAAGATAAAAACTAAGACATTTCCCTAACAAATCGTCTTAACCCCTGTATCCCATTTTATCATATTGTTCCCCACAGACCACATGAAGACCAATGCTTCCATTGCATTGACCCACTCATTTGAACTTTGCGATCCAACGCGAAAACAATATCTAATCGTTCGGGTCATTTTTGTTTTTAACTGATATTAACGTTTGTTTGGTTCCTTCGGAACTTTGACATCCCTGATGTTCCGGTTGATTATAACTACGATAAACACGCGAACAACTGTTTCTTTAATTGCTTGGCATAATGGATGTGGAAGATAGGAATAGCTTAGGGACACTAACATAGGTGATTTCGGTTTTCTGGCACTTTGACTAGCGTACCGATTGGGTCTATGTTCTCGTAGAATTCGGTCGGAATGTGTCGGGAAAGTCACCACTTCCCCCAAAGTATTGCGTGACAAAGGCTAACAAAGTACACTGGCGAGTGAACTTCATAGTTGACACGGTCACGCGCCACTTCGTCCTTCAACCCTTGTGCCAAATCTCTGGCACCCCACCTACGCGCCTCAACGCTCACGTGCCTACCTCTCGCCTACGCGCCTAAACGCACACCGCCTACATGCCGCCTACGTGCATCGCTGGACTTTTCGGCTCATCATTTGATCCACCTTTGGTTTGGTCTTCTGACTTGTCACAAACCCTTTAAATATGATCTGGTTTGTGACCGTGTTGTCTTCGGATTGAGTGACATAAAAGGGCTCCCTCAGGAGGCCAGTCTTTTCTCTGTGTTCATGCATTCGCCTCGGGTGGTTGGGTTGGCCGGGAAGTTCCGAACTAGTCGTGAATATTCCGTTGTCAGTTGTTCGTTACCGTTGACTGTCGTTCCGTTATACGCCGTTTCACTGACCGTTATTCCGTTATCTGTTTACGTGCTCGTAGGACATTGAACAAGTTACAACAGAATGCGAAAGAGGTTGCTAAGTGTTTGAACACCAAGCGCATTGGTAGACATGTTTGTAGTATGCACTGGTTACAAAATGAACAAAATGTTCGAGTAGATGGAAGGCGTTCCAAGCAGGAAATCTATCTGAAAGCCGCATACAGTGACAAATGTGTTTTTTGCCTGTGAAAACATTAAAGCAATAAATGGATTCCATATAGTGCGTCGTAGATGATTTGGCCAGAAATGTAGAGAGACCAATACACAGTTCATACGGGTTGAAAAATGCTGGTTCGGGTTTCACGTGTTGGCGACGTGGATTACTCAGAAGCATTTCTACTGTTGGCTTTTATAAGCATGTGACATATTTTCTGCAGTTTTCCCATATGCGCCCGCATCATTTTTCAGTGGAATGCTTAATGGAGCAAAGTTTGGTTTACCGTCAATATTCATTGTTATGCTCCACGTGTAGATAGTGGGATCTAAAACGTGTAGTACGGAATAATGTACTGGAGGCAAAGATAATAGGACCATTCTTCATTCAAGGATGGTCACAGGTGAGAAGTTTCCTATAAGCAAATGCCCTAAAATCGGCTGGTATAATCACTATACCAGTTGAGAGTTGTTGACAAGGTATGTTCTCTGCAGATACACCCAAACACTGTGTGATCATTGGAATTCCGTCTTCAATTATTTGTGGATATGTAGGCAGTTCCAGTTGAACAGACACCGAACTCCTCATCTCAGTTGGCTTGTCTTTCCGCTCGTGTTGCTTCAAGCATATGCCTGAGTGTACCAAAGATAAAATGTCGCAGAAAACCAAACGGAGAGCAATCTGTACTCTAAATCTGGTCATTTCTTCAGATCTAGTGAGACGACTTTTTACAATCGGAATACCTAACAGCATTAATCTGCTGTATTCAACTTGTTTTTTCACTCTTGATAAATACTGGACATGATTAATCGACCAACGTATCTTCTTAAGAAGAGCCATAATTCCATTTAACCATGTTACATTTGTAGTGGGGTGGAGAGTTAGGGGAACAGTACCTCAAGGTAAATACAGGAACTCACAGTAGGTGTCCGCAACTAATTCCACTACACTAAGTCTGCTGCGTATTACACGAAGATTCTCCCCTTCAGTAATAACGGATTTGGTTCCTCCAGCGAGCTAAATGAACGTTGTCACGGTTAACCCACGATAACCAGGACCGCGTGCGAGCAGAAGGCGGAACGCGCGAGGACGAAGAAGTGTGTATTGATTCAAACAATAGACAAGTAGTTAATATGTACAATGCACATAACCGGTGTGAAGAATGGTACGTAACAGAAGATCGAAATGGTAACAGACTCTACACATTACAACCTGATCGAGTGTTTTTATGATAGTGGTATTGATTGAAATTTGTAGGGCAATGGCTACCTCTTCTCAAGACGACCGGCCAACATGTTCCATACTCAATGAGTGTGTATATGATACATACGTATTTTGATTTTTGTTTTACCTCTTATTGGGTAAACTGTCTCGTCTTACGTGAAGCGTCGAGTGGACAATCTTAATCTTCAATTAACAAAATGTTTGTTGGTCTGATCAGTGAAGTTGATGGATAAGGCGTCACAGCATTCGTTAACAAATTAATGTTCGCTGGTGTTGTGAACCGAGAAGGCGGGTGGCACGGAGGTTGTTTATGTGGGGAAACCAATACACACCTTATGCGTCTCAACAGGACTACGAACAGAAACACTTATTTGCACACCACACTCATCTGAGGATGCTCCAGTCGCTTTGGACACCATGTCTCAGTTCCGTCATATGGCGAAAGCCATTGTACGTGATGCTGCCCACTAATGATCCTTCCCGTATCTCTCCTGTATTTATCCCGCGATCATTTCGATCCATGCTGCTATTGAATGGTGGTGTAAGTAGTATGGTACGACCGTCTGTCCTCACTAAACTGGGAAACAAAAATGTCAATATTTGGTGTACTCAGTCCGTAACAACTTTATATCAGGGAGACCAGCTGACTACAACCGCATGTTGTAGAATATCGCCTACATTGAAAATACATCTTGTAGATAGGATACCTCAGCGTTTGCGAAACCTAACCGCCTAGTGTAAAGAACGTAAACGGTCATCAGATATTTCACCATTGACGTTTGTGTTCAGTCGTACGCATTCGGGTGGAATTAGCGAGGTAAGTAACCATGAAGTTAGGGATGTGAGTGTTAATCGAGTTTAGTCGATCAGTCTTTTAGGATGCATAGATTAGGGTTATTGGGCTATGCACTGAAGAGGTCAAACAACCACCCCACACTCCGAGCGCTTTGTTCCGATGCCTCGGTTGAAATGGACAAGGGACAATTTGCTAGTGAGAAGTGAAGGCACTGTATCACCACAGTAGGCTGTAGAACAAGTCAGGTTCAGAGCAAGGTGTGTATTCACTACACAACACAACATCTCATCTAGTTTGTTAGGGATATAGATATAGGCCAACGTCGAACGATCTGATTGGTCAATGCACATATGGCGTACATGATTGGCTGCACTCCACCACATCCTTCCATTTCTAAAGAATCTTCCGTATTCTTCGGTTTCGTAGAACGAACTCGTTCTCTTCAGTGAAACTAGATTCAGCTGCTCCGGAACTTGTGTTCGTCGTTTCCTGTTTCCGTAGGTGCACTCTGTTCCTCCTTAATGTCACGTGATTTGTGCGTACCACATAAGAACTCTCACCGTTTCGTTCTTCCACAATCCCTGAGGCCTATCTGTCAGAGCTCATACCGAACGGCTGAATCGAATCTTGGTAGCTCATGAGTCCCTTTGTTATAAGCTTGTTTTTCTCGTTCCATTCGTTGTTTCAAACGTTTTCTTACGGTGTCCCACGTGACAGTCTGTAGGGCTAGACGGTCTTCAACTAGTGGTATTCGAGTTCTCGTTCTTCTTCCCATGAGCCAGACTCAAATCTATATCTGCTGACGGGGTTCTAGCAGCGCCTTTGTCTGTCAAGTATTTCTTCATTATTTTCTTTGCCTCCTTCAGAGCAGATTCCGCTTTACCATTAGACTGGCTGTGGTGTGGACTGGAGACTTCGTGTTTAAACTGCCATTTTCGGCAAATTCCGCAAACTGTTGCGCTGAAAATTGTGGACCACCACCTGATCTCACACACTCTGGAATGCCACATCTTGCGAATTGGGGTTTCAACCGGCCAATTATCTCCTCAGCTGATGTAGCATTTAACTTCTGAGTTTCAAAATAGTCGCTGAAATAGTCCACCAAAAGTAGACATGACTTGTCTGCATGCGAGAATAGATTAACCGCTACATGTTGCCAAGTTCGCTTGGGGATTGAGCGGCACAGCATGGGTTCCTTTGGCTGTCCAGTCCCGTACTGCTTGCAGACCATACAGGTTGAAACGAAGTCCTTATCATGACTAGTCATGCCTGACCAGTATATGGTATCCTTAGCGCGTCTCGTACAACTACGCACACCGAGGTGCGAACGGTGTATTTCTTGCATAGTGAGTTTTCTGGCAGATCGTATACCCTGGTGGGGTTCGTTCACTCCAACCGCACACACTGAGCACCTTCTAGGCTGGGTTGCCTTTGCCACACCTGGACCACTCTTGCAGCAAACAGACAAATGATTCACTTTACCGCACTTCGTGCAAATTTTTCGCCATGCTGGACATTGTTCTCTCTTGAAACCATGGGTTCTTCCGCAGAAAGTGCAGTCTGCTAGGGGTTCCTCGATTCTTTGGCCATCACGCGATTGACATCCTCTGTCGAGTGAATTTTGAGGGCTTCGGCCTTTCTCTCGGTTGCCTCTTCACTTCGACACATATCAGTGCATTGTTCGGGCGTCAATTGAGGATCCCTCAACATTCTCTTGGTCAAATTGCCGTTTCTCATTCCGATAATTAACCTATCTTCGATCAGTTTGTCATGCATGCAGTTACAGAAACCGTAGGTTGTGGCCATGGATCTCAGAGCTTGAACAAATTGATCTACGGATTCTCCAGGTTCTTGGAAGCGGCAATTAAATTTATATCTCTCAAAAGTATTGTTCGTAAATCCCAAACAATAACATTCTAATTTCTTCATCACGTTTTCCCAGTCTTCTGGGTCTTCGTCTGCCTCATACGGAAATGTGTTAATGCAGCGGACGGCCTGCTCTCCGATNCGTTTCTGATGTGCTCTTCGAGCTTCTCCATCTCTTCGTCATCGGCGAACGTCTGCCTTGTTCGTGGTAACCGCGAGTCTGATTCCGCGAGCGTTAGGTATACTTGTTCATGTCCGGTGCAGTTGTCTTCTTCCGCTGCCAGTGGGGCTCGAGATAGTGTATCCGCCAGTACCATGTTCTTGCCAGGAGTATATCCGATCTCGAAATTGTACTTCTGTAGGCGTACCAACATTGCCTGCGAACGGCGTGGCGCCTTGTCCAGAGACTGGTTTTGGTCATTCAGACTCTTACTGACCACGAGTCTGACTGATTTGTGTACAGTAACAAATAATTTCCATAAGTTTTGCCTTCGCCAGGCAAATGAGACCAAGGGACACTTCCGATTTTTTAAAGGACCCGTAACCATGAGGACCTTATTGACCAATGTGCGAGGATCTTGTAAGAGCTGGAGAGATCTTTTTTTGCAAATATATTAAGGACAGTGTCATATACGATCAAATGGTACTCCGTGTTCGGCACACGTTCGTGATGAAGAGGTTGCTAAAGGTGACAGTTAACACGTATTTAGTGTAGTGATATTCGTCACAGCGGAGCAGTGGATGAAATGCTCTAACCGTGAAAACGGAACAAAGCGTAATACAGACGGCCATGCACGCGCGAAGTCCGTGACGTATATTTGCCGGTTTTGTGATATCAAACATGCACGACGGAAAAAGAAGAGTCAGACGCTTGGAAAAACCCGCGTAAGCTGACGAAAAGTTAGCCATTTTGACAAACAACGCAAATCATCTTCCATCAAACTGATCAACGATAAGTTGGAAGTCCAGCGGTTGTTATGTGGTACCAAGGTTGTTTTTGGATCAATAAATATTTACTCCCACCTGTTTACTAAAGTAGGCAACAAAGCTGCCCGTTTTACTTTGGTATGGTTTCCAGAAACGTAGACATGTAGCCTTCGTATGCACAAGCACAAATGTGGACCACAGCAAAAACGCAGGTTTTGTGGAAACCAAGTTAGCTGTTCAATTATATGACTGGTTAGCTTTTTCGTGTTAAACAGAGATTTGACACCAAAAATGGGTTTGAAAGTCATTCAGAAGATGGACTTCGTCACCTTTCATTATTACGTTTTTTCCGCCTGCGACAGAAGTCCCAGGAGTTTATTCAGTATTCCTCTATGTTAGTGTCGTTTTTGTAATATGTTGGGCGCTGTTATTTTACACGTACACAAAATTGCCACACCAATTGCTTTTTCTGTGGCAGAAGTCTGGTCAACCATCCGGGAGAAATTGGGAAAAAAAGTCAACTTGCTTACGCGAACTTTACCTAATAGCACTAGTAAGCAATTTTACTGATTGGGTCAGTCAGGTAGCGACATTTCGTCCGAAATAAACCAACCTTCTTGTCACTGACAGCCGATGTTAGTTGAAGAATCTTGTCATCTAACCACATTCGGTACTCTCTCTAGACGTTCCCAGTGGCCGTGCTTACCTTTCGGATTAAAGTCGTCAGGCTCATTTCTTTCGGTAATGGCGAAAAACATCGTGATACGTTTCTACAGCAGTACAAGGTACAGTACTCCCACATGATGAAATAATTTGAGGGACAACAAGAGTAAAATTTCACAACACCTTTCCACAATTGCAAAACTCGAGGCAGATCCAGACAGAGTAAAAGTGATGTGAAATATGCCGTTCCCGAAAACGCAAAGACAGTTTCGCGTCCAAACGGCGTGATCAACTAGTTCATTCGATCCATCACAAATTTGGCTAACCATACGCGTCCAATTAAAAAATTTACACCAAGGAAGCCAACTGGCGATGGGATAAAGCTCAGCAAAAACCGTTTGATAAATTCCCAAGGTTAAACTCTACGGTTGTAGTACTGGTATGTTAAAATCCTAAGCGTCTGGTAATTCCGTGTAACAAGAGTCAATCAGGGCTTGAGGCGGTGTTGTGACATAGGAGAAAGTCAGTGGACTACAGAGGCCAAAGTCTCTCGACTGCGGAACGAACCCATATGCAAAAAGAAAATAATTACTGAGTGGATTTTCTTCTGAAACGTCTCGACGTGTGCACATTTGGAAGAAAGGCAACGATGAGCACAAACCACAAACCTTTAACAGCAACACTGAAGAAGCTTTTGGCTACCTCGCTATAATCTGATTGGTTGCTCGTTTATCGACTTTAAGATAAAATATGCATTGTTTACACTTTTGCTTGAGTTTATGTGTTGAGGGTTGCGACGGATAATTCCGAGTTTGAACCCTGCTATAAGGGACCACAGGGTAGCATGATAGACAGAAGTGTGGCATAATTGAAAAGCAAGGTTGGTGTGATATAAAAATGGTTGGTTACTGCATAAGGAGTGTCCGTCCGAATGACTTGTTGCACCCTCCAGTACTGTCGGCAGGTTATTCAAAATGAGGGGTTAACTTTCAAAGGAGAGAGAATAGCATCCCAAAAGATGTGCAGTAGAAGTTAATTGTGCAAATCTATTGGGCACACAATGGACTAAATAACAATGTTCGAGGTTTTGGTCTTCGATGATGGACCCCAGTTTGTGTGCACAGAATTCAAGACGTCTGCAGGAAAACAGGGGCTCCAGCAACAACCAGGCTGCCTGTGTTATAGTTAGTCAAACGGGTGGGTCGAAGCTACCGTTAATCCTGTTATAAAGCAGTTAGAGTTTGCTCAAGAGTTAAGAGAGTATTATTACGTAATGCTTCTAGGGAAGACAGATGTGCCAAATGACCATCGACTGTAGCACAATGTGAAAACTGTTTGAGAGAACGATGCGACCGAAATTACTGGTGGCATTTAATTTCTTACCGTCTAACCTACTGAATGAGTCACACATCCAACAAGCCTTACAGTTATGTAGCAAAAAGTGCACCATGGCTGTGGCACTCACAGATGTACGAGCTTTAGACATGGCGTGGGCCTCGTGTATCTGACGTCCCTAGTCAGTGGACGCAGTGCGGCTTGTATACTGAGCTGACCGGGTATTCTTTCGGTGAATCCTGCGTTGAACTGTGCAGTTTATTCGTCAGTATGAATGAATACCTAGGACAAATATTTAGCTTTCTTTCTCTTTCTCAAGCGTGAACGTAACTGACTGATGGGCGCGCTGGAAATTGTCGATTAGTGTGCACACGTTAGTAACCAAGCTAATGATGACAAATACATCACCCGCTTCCCTGTGGGCTACCAAGAGTTCACAAAACCGGCGTGCCCGTTTGTCCAGCACTTGATTTGACGAATTCGTCTTATCACTCAGCGACGAAGTGACTGATGAAATTGACTGAACCTGCTAGAAGAGCGATGGCCCCGTTCAGTCTGCTTGGTAATTCTGAATTCGTCGAGTACATATAAGAGAGAAATATCAAGTCCTGGAAGCCATTCCCACTGGGTGTAACGTCGTTGTTCAATAAAGTATCGCTTCTAGAAA